>BQNB010066282.1:0-34625 GCA_026074375.1 Tanacetum coccineum
AGGATTAGTGCACACTAAGTAGATACGTTTTCCCAATATATAAGTTCTCAACATTTACTTTTCTTGTTGTTGTATTTTCTACATTTAGGATTAGTAGTAATTAAAATCAAAACCCCTTCAAAACTTGATTGTTTACTTGCTTTCATGAAATATATAATGATACCAAAAAGTCTCTCCCCTCGGTCCTTTTAGGCCACCTCGCTATTCCTATAGAGAACGATCTATCCTCCAGACTTGCTTATACTACACTACAACGGCTAGGTACACTGCCTAGGAGAGTCATAAAATTTAGTGTGTTGCAACCTCGCATCAATGACTACTACAAATTTCTTATAGAACACTACTTTAGCTTTGTTTTCTTTCAACTATACTTGCAGAACATGGTTCTCCAAAGTTGTCTTTGAAAAGTCAAAATCCATTTTCAAATCTCTGATTTTTTGGTTATAAATGGATTGGTATGCGTTTTTTGATGATTAACATTATGAATTAAGTTGTGACATCTTGTTTGTAGTAATCGCTTGGTAACGATCAAGCCAGTGGAAAGTGTCGCATTTAGAACCTTAAGAATTTAGACAAAGTAACGAATAAGCAAAATATAAACTAATTCCCATATCAATTAAATCACTTGCATTGTAAAAATCTATACACCTAAAAGAATGTATCAAGGGATGGGTCATGGTTCTTACGATTTGTTCAATAACTGGTTCTTCTCATTTGTAAATTGTAGGTGGAATCTGACAGACTACGATTAAATAAATATGTTATGAAATGAATTCTGGGATCGAATTATTTGGTTGGATCTATGGTTTGTATCTGATATGATTTTTGGAAGTAAAGAGTTACATAAGAAGATAAGAGAAAGGGGTGTGGCAATGAAAGCATGCGCCGAATACGATATGGCCACCTATTCGGCATCGCCGAATGGGCGCCGTGACACCGCCATAGCCCGTCGACTATTGGTAGGCCGTGTACAAGGGCGGGAAAAATGACAAAACAATCAAAATATACCGTGTAAATACAACGGATAGTTTTTAAACTTTTTAAAGTTTAATTTTTTTAAATTAATACCCTTTTTTTACACTATATTATATCCCCTTTATTTTATTTTCAAGACATCAACTTCTGATGTGTCGTTGTATGTATCAAGTTTTACTATTTATATTTTTTCGACTTTACCTAAAACAACACTAACGGGCAGTGTACCCGATCAATTGTAGCTTCGTTGGTAAGTAGGGTGTCGGTCACTAAGAGCGAGAACTTAATTCTTATGTCTATCATTATTTTAATTATCTAAGTTATTCTATTCTATGTTAAACCTATGCTAAACCTAAGTTAATCCTAATTCTAATAGGTAAAAGAGGGGTTTTTAGCCTAAGAGACTGGCACGGGTTTTGTTGATGACTTAACGCTACTTAAGCTACATTAATACACAAAAGAGATTAATCAGAGGATAGAGGAACGGTTCAAGCCTATTGTAAGGAAACTGTATTAACCATGATTAATATGATAGAACGCAAGTTTGTTTATTAGTGTAATGACTGTCTTATTATTGTCCGATATATCATTCCTAGATTTAAGCGGTACTTCTTCCTAAAACCTAGACGTGCTAATCCTGTCACAATTAGGCACATTCGCATAAAGTATTCGCGGTTGGTTATAATCTATCTTAGAAGTTCAATGCGGGTGATCTCACTGATGACTAGATCACAGAGACTTTACTAACTTACTTAACGACCTTCTATATACAAGTAGTCCACTAGCCCCAATCCATCCTTTAAGGAATCAGAACATTATTTGTTAATCCTAGGTCACCTCCTAGTCTAACTTGTTCACTAAACCTTAAAGGGCAGGAAAACACATTAATTTGTGATCCTATTATTCTAGATATATAAATTATCCCGGTATCTAGCTAACTATCTATTTGTATTCCTAGACTCATTTGAATGATAGGTCGCATACTTAAGCACATAAGCGAGTATACGTTGATAAACATAATTCAACACTGTGACAACCGTCAATTTTCGAAACCTTAAATAACTATGTTACCCTTTTACTTTTCGAGTTTGACTGGACTTTTGACCGTTTGACCTTTTATCGTCAAAAAAAAAAAAAAAAAAAAATTTCGCGTAACCGATAATTTTCAAAAATTTATTTTAATAATAAATCATAATTATCAGTACATAATTCTCATAAATTTTTTATTTTATTTTATTTCAAACTTAGTTGGCTCGAAAGCGACAACAACACGTACCGACACGAGACTAATGAAATTTTATTTATTTATCAAAATTTATTTAATAAAAATATTTAATAAATTATCTTACATATTTATTCATTAGCTGGTGGTTGAAAACGCGGATACATGTTAAATTAAGGTTTATTTTTTGGACAAAGTCTAAAAACTATACTCCATAAATTTAAACAATTTTAATAAACGTTACAAAATATTTATGAAATATAGTCGTGTAAATACTCATTTTTATAGGAAAAATAATTTGAAAAACAACGGCGTAAGTTTCGTCTTTTAAATCATCCGTTAACTCGCCCAAACTAGACCCGAACCGTTATTTAACAAAAATTACCCAAAGTTTCACTTCTAGTCCCTCTAGTATATTTTCATTTTTAACCCTCAACTATTATACCATTTCTATTTTTTTTAAAACCTTTAAAATATAAACAAAATTATACCATTTTTTTCATTTATAACAAAATTTAAACACACACTCAACCCTAAACACTCTCCCACCTCCTCCCTCAAAAATCCGACGCCTCCATGGCGTTTTCCGGCCGCCGGAAAAATTTTCCAGCGAGTGCGCCGCTGCCATCATCATCGTTCTCCATCATCGATCTATCAACCCATCGCAACCAACACCAAAAACCACCTCTATCTCTGCCTCACCGCAACCAACCGCTGCTATCTTCATCTTCCCCACCTCGTTCACAGCCGCCGCACAAGCGCCTCTGCTTGCTCCCGCTGTTTCAGACCTCTCCCCCGCCTCTTCTATGATCCGCCGAACACCAATCAACAAACATCACCGAAAACACCTCCTTAAGACCACCACGTCGCCATCACCATCCTCCCACCAGCCGACTCACCATGGCAGCCGGCATACCCCCATCATCACCACACCTCCACCGCTACCCTCGCTATCATCTTCATTCGATGCCACCATCACCTCCATCTCCACCAACCGTGTACCACCACCTCCTCTACGGCACAGCCGTCGACACCCTCTTCATGCCACCAACCCGTCACCAACAGCCACCACAGATCCACCTTATCACCCACGTCAACATCATCACATCCGCGGTGAACCTCCTATAGAACCTTCAAATGTCTTGTTTTCTTGCCTAGTTTTCCATGCATGGTGGTTACATCGGTTGTATCATGAAATATTTAATTTAGTGGTTGACTTGGTCATGGTTTATGTCGAATAGGGGCTGTCCACCGCTAAACCACCATCGTGGTGGCGGTCGGACGTTGGTACAGCCACTACAGCCGCACCATGTGGTGTCGGGCTGTGGCGGCGCAACCCCTCGGGGGTGCCTCGCTGTGCTCAGCCGCTTGACGCCACCGTGTGGCGGCGGCCGAGCCAGCTGTGGCCACCACAACCACCACAGCCGCACCATGGTGGTGTCGTGCTTGTGGTGGTGATTCCCTTCATTTTGTTAATTTTTTTTCGTATAAGTATTTCCGGTCATTTATTAAATTTTCCAATATGAAATCGTGGTTAAAAAGGGCAGGGGGCGGAACCGTTATGTTTGGAGTTACTTGTAAAATATGCCATTAAGGCGTTTGGATAAGTAGAGAACAACCATGTAGGTTGTTTGGATATGAGTTTATTAACCTTAAGGTGGGTGTTTGGGACAGCAGCTCCTATAATAAGGGTGGGTTTGGTTTTATTTATATTTTGAGTTTATGTAAATATGATTAGTGATTATTTATGAAACGCGTAAGCAATCGCGATTTGATTGATAAAAGTGGGAAAAATAATGTATTTATATACATTGGGAACGTTTAATAAACGTCAAGGTCATGCCGTAATTTCTAAAAATTTGTTATACTTAGCGTTTTTCTTAAAAAAATTTGTTATAATATAAAACAATAAAAAAGATAAATTAAAAAATCGTAGGATATATATATTTTTTTTTATCAAAAACCCGCTAAGAAAAAGGATAATTAACTTATAAAATATTATTTTTGTAAATAAAAACCTTATTTGCTTAAATTATAACGATAAGACCTACGTTACATCTATTAATTAAACCTTTACGTTTATACTTTATTAATTAAAGTTTTACGTTTACATTCGTTAATTAAACCGTTACGTTCGCATTTATTAAATAAATCATGTATGAGTTCTTTAGTATTTTCCGAACGCGTTTTGAATTATATTGATTAAAATCTTAATATCTCACTTTTCTTATTATATATAATAATGAATGCTTGAAAAGAAGTGCATACCATTAAATAAGCACTTTTTGAATATTTGCCTTTGGTTATATCGTTCCCGATATGAATGATTCGCGTCCGTTTTCGTATGTTAGGTTTATACGGGATATATGTTACATCTTGTTTTATCATTTCGTATATTTTATTTGGCCAACGGACCGAAATGTTATATTTTGTAATTGAGTCTTTTTATTTTTTGAGTTCGTGTCGATGTAACTTATCTTTCGGAAAACCCCATGAACTTATACCTCCCTAAATGAATGGAGCATTACCGTTAGGATTAATTGCAACTTCGCGATCGCGACAAGATATTCGTTGACACCACGTGGTTATTAGATTATTCGATTATTGGCTTACGAACATGGTGAGTTCCATAGCCTGCATTTAATCGTTTTATGTTTTAAAACCAGCGAGGGAGATACATGCTTGTTTTAAGAAAATCAAACACAAGTGATGTTATTATGTGATCGTTGCTATGAGTGTATATTGTGTGGCCTTTCCTCAGAACCGTCAATCACCGCTACGGTGAAGACTAATGCAATAATAATAGATCTATTTTGGCCTAACGACCTCTCAGACGTGTGTTCCTTGCGAGGGCATACTGAGACATATTGTACTTAGTATTGGGAGTGTTAGCACTTCAGGTTAGGCACATGGTTAAGGTTCGGTTAGTGGCTCTAGCATCGTTGTGATTGTTCTATGAATTAATGTTTTGCTATGCTTGTGTTCAAAAATGTTGTTTATAACTCTATGAAATTCACTCAATTTTCGGTTGACTTTTTAGCATGTTTATCTCAGGTATATGCTTGCTAGCTTGGATGGGATGGAATGCGGATATCAAAGGACGTGGACTTGGTGAACTTTGCACATATGATAAAATGTTTTCTTTTAAAGAAACTTAAACATGTTGTGGATTATTTGAAATGAGTTTTTATAAAGTTATTGGGACCTTGTAACTCTGATCTTTTTAATAAAATGGAAGGTAGTTTACGTGACTTCGTGAGTTTTATTTTTGAAAGTAACTACCAATGTTGTATTTTGCTGCGTTGTAAATTTGAGGGTGTCACAGATTGGTATCAGAGCACGAGTCATAGCGAACTAGGTCGTTTTTCAAAACCTGGACTATGACTGTTTTCGAAAAATTTTCACGAGTCGTTCACCGATGTCCGATATCCGCGCGCCCAATCCTTCCCGATCCTTTATGTGCTTGTTGCTAGGCCTTTGTTTGTATACTTTATACCAAGCGTGCGGTATAAAAGGGTATTTATATATGTATGTGTATATATATATATACGATATCCGTCCTGCGACGAACCGCTATAGATATATATGCCTTTCGATCATCGCTACACGCGTACATTCGAGTTGTACTATAGACCTTATGTAATGGTGTCACCATTATGATATGATTTGATAAATTTCGTATATGTGCAATATATACATATATACATTGCAATATTATATAGATTTGAGGCTTTGTTAGATTTTTGTTGTGTTTCGAGCCGCGATTAAGGAATCAAATAGCTAAGGAACAAAGGAACAAGGCGAAACTATTTCTTCTTCGATCTTGCTTGGTATATCATGGTGAGTAAATCCTATTACTAGTATAATCTATGTTTTCGCGATTTAATTCGTTATTGATAAAGGCTTGTGATGAAATCCGCCGAGAACTTGAGTAGATTAGATTAAAAGTGTTACTGGAAAAAAAAAAATGAAAGTCAATTTTTTTTACATTTTCTTAAAAATAAAATAAGTTTCAGCAGAATTTTGTAAGAGCATTTTGGTCATTTTCTGTCAAGATTCAAATCTCGACTAAAAACTAAAAGTGTTCGAAAACATTGTTTTTCTTTGAAATCTCTTTAGAGTCCGAGTCACGAAAATGGAATATAACTGGGCAGTTTTGGGAAAAACATACATATAGACTTATTAAAAAGTCAAACGTTAATTTTAAAAGTCAATTGTGCTAATTTGAATCTTGTTGTATAATTATAAAAATAATAGGACTTCTTTTTTCTTACTCAAATATTTTATGGTATATAAGAAATGGATGTTAATAAAATATGACACAAGTGTCGAGACTTTAAATCTAATAGTTATATCAATTACGGTAATCCGATAACCGGGCCTATTAAAAATAGTAACTTTCTTGAAATGGTCGCTTTTACAATAAGTTAAGTGATATTAATTAGAACGCGCAAGTGGATTTCTCATCGCATGTATACTTATATTATCTTTATCAAGGACATATAAGATATATATCTAAGGTTACGAAGTACGTATCGTTCGATCATACTTTATTACTTCTCTATTTACGCGACACTATCATAGGTCGTGGTCGAGCACGTTGGATAGATACCATGACTCCTAGCGTGAAAAATTTCCGTTACCAAATATATCGTCCGTTTCCCTCATTCGATTACATTGATCCTTAATTCACTACTTCTTGTACTTGCTACGATCCTTAAATCTCAACCACCCTAATATCTTTTTATGAACAATTTATACAAAAAAAAAGTGTGTTTCTCAAAAATAAATGAACAATAGTTGATATGTTTCTCAAAACGAAGGTAAAAAAAATAAAAAATAAATAAATAAATAAATAAAAAATAAATAATTTTTTTTTCATTTCTATGTCGAATAATATACTTATTTTCAAGGATAGGTCAAAAATTTGTATCATCATATATGGTGTGAAATAATCGAAAAGTTTTCTTTTTGACGAGGACGGATGTGTCGTCGCTTGGTCCTCAATTATGCATAGCCTAGCTAACTATGCATAATTCAGGAAGAGCCACGCTGTGTCGGATTAATCGTCACCTTTAAACTAGTGGTTTTGGATAAATGTTTGGGTGAGAACACTTCCAAATGATGGATCCTTATGCAAGTAATCATATTCTATTCGATTTCGTAAAAACAAGTCTGAATTTTCTTGCGTTCCTTGAAATCTTTTATTTCGGATGGTGCTGCCTTAGAAAGTCACCTTGACCGAGTAATTCCGGAAAATATTTTTGTGTATCATGTGCAACGTGTGGATCCCATCTAAATCACCATGTTGGTGATGAAATACCAAGAGACCTGATACCGACACTAAGAAGGAATCTAAACAAGATTAGAAGACCGCCAAAGTGGATGAAAGCCGAGTTCGAATAACTACGAGACCAATGAAAAAGACTTCTCCTACATCAAATGTATCTTACATTATCTTTCTTTCATTTTTCCTATATGTCGAGCGACGTCCGTAGAGTAAAGTTTCCTCTACGTCAAACTGTGAATCATTCTCGTTGAATAAGCCGTAATCATGAAGAAAACTTCTACCCCCGAAACGTATGTGTTCGGTCATCTAATGTTACGAATGAATCCTACACAAGCTCGAGTTTTGAACTCGAGGTGTTTGATTTGTTCCCATTTTGCCTTGTGAACTCGGATACCAACGTAGAGTGATGACTCGAATGCCAACGTAGAGTCACACAAGGATAGCTCAAAAGGAGAGCCTTCGGCGCGAGAGCCAAGCACAAATGGTCCGAAATCCTAAATCCTATACCGCCGAACGATAATGATGTCGTCCGACAAAACCAAAAAAATATTTTCCCGTAAGGGAATAAAACGGTACGCGATGGACAGTTGGAGTTTGCCGACTTCGTGGCGGTAGATAAAAGACAATCCCGTTTGCCGTCTCTGTTTATTCAGTTGAGGAATCCTTGTGTTTGACTTGATCCGCTTTGATCGTCGATGGTCAACGGTGGATAGCCATAATTGAAAATTTATGTGCAAAATTTTTGCTTGTTATGCGTTTATGTGATATGTGATTTAGTCGAGTGGTCGTACGTTGTGCGAGCTCGAGCGTCATTAAGAATGCCGTCCGATCGTGGTAACTGCGTACCCTGATTTTAGCCCCCCGTTGAAAGACACGGATAAGGGTCCTCGACGCTCGTTGAAAGACACGAGACGGAGTCGGGTAGGAGCGGTCGCGATTGGTGTGCGAGCTCGATTTATTCCACGGGTGGAACCCGGGCCGGTGACGATCGTGCCTGGAGCACCGTGAAGAATGCTCAGGGTTTGATAATATAAGCAAACTTGACCATTTGATAGGGTATGGATCCGCGTGTGAGCACTCTACAATGATAGGGTATGGATCCGCGTGTGAGCACTCTACAATGATTGGGTATGGATCCGCGTGTGAGCACCCTACGATGATAAAAATCTATTTTGATATGCATCCATGGCTTTCAGGCCCGTGAACATCCTATAACTTTAAAAACTTTTCTTGGGCTAGATTTAGCCGGAATTAAGTTGAAGATTGTTGTTAATCATGGCTTGGCTATTTAGCAAGCATGAGTTAACGTGATTGAACTGATTGATTGGCATGGTTTTGGCTAATTAGCAAGACAAGTCGTTATGTATTGTTATGTGAATATTGTATAATTACCTGTATCGAATTAATGCCGTAGTGCTTTTCGATAGAGTTATGTATACTCATAAAAGTGATTTCCCTCCCGCCAAAAGTGTGCATTCTTTCAATTTGCCATGGTTGTCGGCTGTGAAGCACGCGATTATGTGATTCTATACGCCTTAATGATAAGCGCCTAGTTATGAAATAATGTCCGTAACGCCTTCGACGAGTTATGTTCATTCTAACTAATGTTATATTGACGCGGTCCTCTTTAGCGAGACCCTTGATCGATAGTGTTTTGATTATGATCGGGTTGATCACCGAAGATTTTTTGAATTGATAGTCGCTTTGAAATTTTTTTTCCAAATGCGTCCGAGGTTCGGGGTGGGTGGGGGGTGGGTGGGGCCATGAGTGATAGCAAGTTAATGGCCGTTCGAGAATGTTCCGACTTTTCACCCAATTTTAAAGTGAAATTGGGACGAATTAAAGTGATTAAGGCGCCGGGACGGTCGCTTCCTAAAGAGGGGAAAATGTGACAACCGTCAATATTCGGAGACCTTAAAAATACAAAACCCCCCGCAACCCCTAAAAGTTACCCTTAAAACTTTTTCCGCGAGTTTGACGTAGACTCTATTTGAAAAACGGAACTTTAAATAACTATGTTACCCTTTTACTTTTCGAGTTTGACTTGACTTTTGACCGTTTGACCTTTTATTAAAAAATAAATAAATAAAAAAATAAAAAAATTCCGCTAACCGATAATTTTCTAAAATTTATTTTAATAATAAATCATAATTATTAGTACATAATTCTCATAATTTTTTTTTATTTCAAACTTAGTTGGCTCGAAAGCGACAACAACGCGTACCGACACGAGACTAATGAAATTTTATTTATTTATCGAAATTTATTTAATAAAAATATTTAACAAATTATCTTACATTTTATTTAAAAGCGTTGGTTGAAAACGCGAACATTTAAATTAAGATTTATTTTTCGGACAAAGTCTAAAACTATTACTCCATAAATAATAGACAATTTTAAATAAACGTTACAAAATATTTATGAAATATAGTCGTGTAAATACTCATGTTTATAGGAAAAATAATTTGAAAAACAATGGCGCAAGTTTCGTCTTTTAAATCATTCGTTAACTCGTCCAAACGAGCCCCGAACCAATATTTTACAAAATACCCCAAAAGATTACAACTTTAATCCCTGGGAGAAATTTATAAAATATACCATAGACTATTATACATTTTACATTTACATTTAAAACTTATATATATATATATAAATTCTAACTAAATTTCTTTCATTTATAACAAATCTTAAACACACATACCATAACCCCACTTCACTCTCCTCTCTCCTCCCTCATAATATCCGGCGCCGCCTGGTGGTTTCCGACCACCGGAATAATTTTCCGGCAAGATTCCAGCGACAGCCGCCGCCATCACGCCACAACACCACCACTTTTATCTTATATCTCCTCCACACCGCCACCATATCACCCCATCACCATCAACACAACCTCCGACGCCAACCCCCACCACAGATCTACCACGACATCCATCACCTCGCCATCACCAACATCACACCACCATCTTTAACCGCCGCTCCCCATCACCACGTCATCTCCACACCAACGCCACGCCACCATCTCTAACCCACTCCTCACCACCAACCGACGACATGCAACACCACCTTCATCTCCATCTCCGTCCCACCTTCATCACCACCTCTGGCCACCCAACTCTGGCCAACAGCCGACCCACCACACCACCACGGCAGCAGCCATGGTCCACCCTACCGAGATCACCACCTTTTCACTCCTTTTTTCCAAGTTTGGATGATTACATCTTTTATAAAAGATTTATAAATAATTGATGATGGTTTTGTTTAAATAAGTTTAGTTTTGCTTATTTTTGGTTAACCGTTCAAAAATGCACCAAAAAAGGGTGTTTGTTTCTGCATGTTTCTGCCCAAAAGGGGCGTTTGTTTTGGTATATAACAGCCCCTGAGAGGGCGTTTGTTTACTGGTTTTACATCCCCCCGGGGGCGTTTGGATCTGCGTTTTATAGCCCAGTGGGGCGTTTGGTTCTATGGTTAGCAGCAGTTATGGCGCGTTTGGTTTAACTGCTGCACCACTAGGGTGCGTTTGGATTGACAAAACCCCAAACAGGGGTGTTTGGTTTAGGACAGCCCTTAAGGGGGCGTTTGTTTTGCTGTCCAGCAGCCCCTAAGGGTGCGTTTGGGACAGCGGTCCTAAATAAGGGTGCGTTTGGTTTTACTTATATTTGATGTTTATGTAAATTTGACTAATTAATTAATTATGAAACGCGTAAGTATTTGCGATATTGATTGATAAAAGTGGGAAAATAATGTATTTTATATACATGGGAGCGTTGTATAAACGGCGAGGTCATGCCGAAATTTCTATAAAATTTATATACTTAGTATTTTACGTTTAAAACTTTAATTATTTTGGAAATCCGATAAATGGACAAAGTTATATAGTTTTAAAACTATTAAATTGTAATTATACAATAACAAGATGAATAATCGGAAAGTATACTTTTACAAACGAGGTAACTATTTTAATTAAAACTCGTCAAGAAAACGAAATACTAAATTATAACATATTATTTTATAATTCCTGACTAAAGAACAATAACAACTTTTGTTAAAACTTTTGAAATGTCATTCGAGACTTTAAAATGTGTGTTTACTTTCAAGTAACTTTTTATTTATTTCCTTTGGTGACTTACGAACACTTGTCGAATTATGTTGTTTTAATTATATTTTTCTCACGTCACTTATATAATACTTTTCTTACATAAAATAAACGCCGCGCATCATATACTTGTCGTATTTTCATATGGGATATATTAAGTATATATATATATATATTACGTACTTTAACTTGTTCTCCGACTTCTTTTATTTACATTTTAATGTATAATAACCGCCATGTATTATACATTTACTTATCTTTCTTATGCAATATATACGGGATATATTGCTTGCTTTGCTTTTCCTCGATTTATTTTATTTAACCAACCACCAAACTTTTACAACTTGAAATCTAAATCTTTTATCAACCTGTCGTGTCGATGTAATCATCCATCGGAAAACCCAAATACATCCTCCTAGACTGGTGGGTCATAACTGTTAAGATAAACGGCAACTTATTCATCAAGTTGTTCCGGTTTTTATTGTGTATGCCTAGTATTTGCATTCCGCCAATTGTTCTGCAACATCAAGGTGAGTTCATAGCCTCGCATTTAACTCTTTTTACGTTTTGAAAACCCGCGAGGGAGATACATGCTTGTTTTAGAAAATCGAACACAGGTGATTTTATTATGTGAACGTTGCTATGAGTGTATTGTTGTGGCCCTTCCTTCATGAACCGTCAATCACCGCTAACCGGTGAACGCTGATGCAATAATAATAGATCTATTTTGGCCTAACGACCTGTCTGACGTGTGTTCCTTGTGAGGGCATACGGAGACATATTGTATTTAGTATTGGGAGTGTGTACCACTATCACTCCGGGTTGGGCACATGGTTAAGGTTCGGTTCGTGGCTCTAGCATCGTTGTGATTGTTCTATGAACTAAATGTTTTGCTATGCTTGTGTTCAAAATGATTGTTTATAAACTCTATGAATTCACTCAACGTTTTCGTTGACTTTTTAGCATGTTTATCTCAGGTATATGCTTGCTAGCTTGGATGGGATGGAATGCGGATATCGAAGGATGTGGACTTGGTGAACTTTGCACATATGATAAAATGTTTTCTTTTAAAGAAACTTAAACATGTTGAGGATTATTTGAAATGAGTTTTTATAAAGTTATTGGGACCTTGTAACTCTGATCTTTTTAATAAAAATTGAATGTAGTTTACCGTGACTCGTGAGCTTATATTATGAAGTAGCACCCCAATGTTGTATTCTGCTGCGTTGTAAATTTGAGGGTGTTACAGGAGAGGTTGGTGAGGCATTGCTAGATAGAGCATGACTTTGAGTGAAATGAGACTCAAGTCGATGAATGTCATCTCTTAACTTTTGAAAGAGAATTTGAGTGTA
This sequence comes from Tanacetum coccineum, assembly GCA_026074375.1. Lineage (NCBI taxonomy): Eukaryota > Viridiplantae > Streptophyta > Magnoliopsida > Asterales > Asteraceae > Tanacetum > Tanacetum coccineum. Next base: position 12,933 of record BQNB010066282.1, read on the forward strand.
CATGCAACAATGATAGAATCCAAAATGAAATGTGACTTGGTCACTTATGACGAGTTGAGTTATGGTTGTGGATGGTGAAGGTAGGGATGGAGGATTTTGTTTGGAAGCATTTGCTACACGTTGAAGTTTGGTTTCAATGAAGTTGGATAAGTGATGGAGTTGGTTTAGTTCATTCACAATTTGCTCCCTAGATTGATTTTAAGATGGAGGATTAGCAATGTTAGGAGAGAGTGGTGGTGAAATGTTAGGTAAGAGAGGGGGTGAATAGGGTAGAAGAGTTGTGTGTCTCCAAGTGTCTATGATAGACTTGCGCTGTCTTTCTCCATAGGCTAGAGATGATTGTGTTTCAGCAATTTTAGGCAAGTGACGCAGAGACAAATAAGCATGCATACTATTATAAGTTTAATAGATAACATAAAAGAGAGGAAAAGGGTCCATAACTAACAACATAGAGATAAGAAAGTTGAGAAGAAATTGATTTAAGTTAAATTCATGAGCAAACTAGTCACTACTATAGTACTCAATTGTTGAAGGTGAATTGTCGTCATTGACTCCATCAGGATGCTTCCAGGTTTTCATGGAAGGGGGATAAGTCATATATTTTGACCTTTTAAGTTTTGGCTTGATTTGGATGAGATGATTATACAGACGAGTTAGCAACATGCCATATGGCATGTGAGAGTTTGGTTGATTTTTAATGTCCATAATTCGTTTGACTATGAAGTAGGTTAAATTGTAAGGTATTGATTGAGCAGTTCTACACACGAAAAATATATATAAAATATAATATTTTTAAAAGAGAAATTAAGAAGATTACCAAGTTACCCTTGATAAAATTCACTCTCAAAAATAATATATAATATAATATACGATACGTATGTTTAACCGGGTAAGAATGCTCGAAAAAAATAGTATAGTAAATTAAACTGTAACTTTTAAAATACCTCATCATATGTATTGTAACACCAATGTTCTATTTCAGCTAACCCTGCTTTCACGTACTCGCCATTACTGAATGGACAACATTCGCACCTCAACAGTAGGCTAAGTCATAATTGATTTATTCTAATATGGGGGTGTTTAGGATTGTATATTTTTCTGATAAGTACTTATTAAGGATTTATTCTCATATGAATCATTTTAGGGGTGTTTGGATTGCCTTTTTTTGGTTGGTCAGAGATAAAACATAACTCAATGGACAAATTCCAATGATCATAGCTACTCTTTGGTAGTAGAAAAAAGGTAGAAAATATCACACTGTTCAGATTTATAATTTTTATAAGAGTAAAAGCGCCCCAAATATTAACAATAAAAGTAATACAATTAATTAATTTAGAAATAGAATGGTAATGGTAAAGTTATCCAAACCATTGAGATTCCCAAAGTGTTTAGACCAGGTAACTGAGTCACAAAGACTGGGTCACCCTTTATCCCTAGCGTTTGACTACTTTGGCATTATTACATAACATCAGACATTTGGCTAATACTCTAATATTGTCTTAGTTATACCATGTCATACCAAATACTACTTTGTATCAACTTCATAGTTGACATGATATTTAGATTATAAAGAAGTAATAACTACATAAAAACTTATAGTAAGTATTTTATACAAAAAACAAACTGCTTTTAGCAATGTAAATGAGTATATGAATATTAATGATCAAGTGACATATATGATGTTTAAAGTGAGGAATGAACATATTCTCATGTTCAAATTCTTACTTACTTCGTGTTGTAACGCCTCATCAGTTCTTGTTATCATCATCAGGATTGACGTCCTGGCATATAGTGCGCTAAAATTACGAATCCTTAAAAGCAAATAAAATATAGGAGTAAGAAAAATTGTGCAAGTTGGACTTTTCGATCGGACCAGGTCTAATTTTTTTTCCATACCACCGATTCTATAATGAAAACTTTCTAAAATACACCACCAATTATATTACCAAAGATACTAAAAGTTCTCACAATGAAAGCAACATGATCATTGATCTTATTGATATAAACATATACCTCAATGTCTGTTGAAGTAACCGGATCCACATTGTAAAGCATAATGGTTGTTCCTTGATTTAATGCATTCTTCAACCTTTAATCCCAATGCTACATTAAAAGAACAATAAACCAATATACATATGAGCATAAGCTATATGTTGGGCATTATATATAGTGAAACATTAGAAAATTAATGAAATACAATAAACTCAAATCTTGCATCTGCAAAAAACTGACGCGTAAAAGTTCGAAGTAATAAGGAATGTCGTTGTTCAACAAATTTATGTAAAAACATACATTAATAGCTGATGCAAAACTTCCTTTTATTATGATAACACATCCGTTGAGAATGTTATATTTTGGTATTTTTACCAATTGGTGACTTTTATTTCTTAATTAAAAAGGAAGATTTTTTTTTATATTTTTTATTTTTCTATTTTTTTTATCTTTTACTTATACTAAAAAGAAAAGGAAAATATTTTTTACTTTTTATATTTTTATGATTTTTTTTTGGATTTTTGAATTAGAAAACAAGAATGAAACTTTCGAGGATGAAAGGATCTTCAAACCAAATCAACAAACGTAAAACGACGGAATCTTAACACTAGTCCCCGGCAACGGCGCCAAAAACTTGGTATGGTAAGTTTTATATACCTAAAATATATCACAATATAATATAAACCTAAGAGCAATTAAGAAAATTACCAAGTTACCCTTGAAGAAATTCACTCTTAAAAATATATATAATATAATATATAATACGTATATTAAACCGGGCAAGTATGATCACCTGGGTCGTTTCCCCAACGACTAGTGAAATTGAAACCACGTTTTAGTTCGGATTATGATTTGAATGAAGCAAAGATATTTTTGATAAGCTATCACTACTAAATAAAAAGCAACTATTTCAAAATTTAATTAAAAACGCGAAACGGGACTCTAAGACTAAGGCCAAAAACCTAAATTCTACAAAATTAAACCTAATTTAATTTTTTTCATTTTAAATGTATTCTAATTAACTTAAAATGAAGTTAAAAAAAACTAGAGTGAAAACGGAGTTAAAACGAGGGTTAAAAATTGAAAACCGAGAACGGGGACGAAACCTATTTTTTAAAAAGTGAATTTTTGCAAAATAGACCCTATGAAAGTGAAACTAATTTTCCTACAAAGTTTATATAAAAAGAAAATTTTATAAAAAAGATTTTTATTTTTCTGATTATTTTTCTATTTTTTATGATTTTTTAAAGTTTTTAAAGAAAATAAAAGATTAAAAATACTAAACTTATAGTAAAAATTCTAGAAAAAATTCAAAAAATAGCTTAAGCTATAAGAAACCTAGGAAAAATAAGCCCGAAGTTGTATCTTATAAAATAAGCCACAAAATAAGCTTAACAACTTATTTGGCTTAATAGGCTAAAGTGTGTATAAAGTTTTAATGAAAGGAAAGAAGAACGGATGAGCTATTGAAGCAAACTGGTTAAGGCATTGGTGTTGTGTGTGGGAGGTCGTGGGTTCGAGTGTGGATAACCCCTTTTTGCACTTTTTTTTATTTTTTTACTTTTTTGAAAAACTAATTACTAGGATTTAAAAATGACACTAAAATAAGCTATTTTAATAAAGAGGACATAAGCTAAAACTAACTAATAAGCTCTAAAACAGCTTATTAATAAGCTGTTACAGAAAGTGAGGGTTTGGCTTTGGTTTCACTAAAAAGCTTGTAACAAGCTCAATTTAAGCTTAAAATGAAAAAGGGAAAGTGTTCTAGAAAGCTTATAAGTTGCTTAATCTAAGAATGAAAAGAAAACTAATCTAGAAACACTTAAAAGCAACTGAAAATGATGATGAAAATGCTAAACTTAGAAATCTAGAAAATAAGCACAAAATCTCATTAAGCTAAAAAGCACAAAGAAGTAAAATAGACTATAAGCTATAGAAGGCTTAAAGAACTATTTATAAACTAACTATTTAAGCAATTAAACAAGTAACTTAAGCTAAATTTAACAATTTTAAGAAACCACTAATTTACCTACCATTTTTGGTGCTTTTGGCTCTTTGGTGAATTTTGGCAGCAAATTAAGCTAAACTAATAAGCAATAAATCTAAATCTATTACCTAATCTGTATTAAGCTACCTCTAAACTATAAACTACCTTAATTTGAAAAGCTAAGTACTAAGATTACTTGGCTTAATCTTAAGCCAAAAGTGACAGCAGTACTAACTTATTGTTAGTACTGGTGCACTTTGCACAAGTGTAACTCAAAAGTGTAGGTTTCCTAAGGAGACTTCTGCACTAAAACACTCTTAGTGAGTGTTCACAAACTCAATGCAAACACCAACAACAGCTCAAAGAGCTAAGTTCAAAATTAAGCTATAAAATCCAAACTCCTAAGTAACCTGGTGCTGACATCATTAAAATAAGCTCTAAACTTTTCATTTTCAAAATCTAACTTGTAAAAACTTCTTACCTAATGTTTTTAAGAGATCCTAAAGCTGACTCAAATAATTTACACAAGTCATTTTGACTTTTAGAGGTCAAACTTTCTTGTGCCAAACACCCCTTATAAAGATTGACAGATTTGATAAAGCTTTTTAAAATGAAATCTACCTATTAGAAACATAATACCAGATAATTTTTAGCTTTTAACAAACCTAATTAACATGAATTAACAACTGATTAAGCAATAGTCTAAGATTTAAACTAATTTCCTAATATTTTTGGTTTTTTAAGGTTTTTAAGACAAATATATGGAAGACTATGATCTAAACTAAGAAAAGCAAAAACAGATTAAAAGAATGAACTAATAAGCAAATATACAAGATAAAAAGCAAAAATAAACAGATAATAAGCAAGCAAAAATAAACAGATAATAAGCAAGCAAAAATAAGCAGATCTAGCAATTACAAGCAATAAGAGATTTACTTAAGCTAGAAATAAATGTTTTCAAAAAGAAACTTAAAATTCACTCTAGCTAAACAAGAGTAACCAAATTTGGCAGCTACAAGATCCCTAGCTTATTAATAAGCTAGGGTAATAGTCCTTGGGATCTCTTCCAAGTTAAGATCCCCTTCCAAAAAGCTCATATCCAATAAGGTCCATGATAAATGTAAGTTAAACTGATTTAAGGTTTAGGTAAGATTAATACTGAATTAAAATAAGCTCTATTTCAGCTTATAGACTGAAAGAGCTTAAAATGAGCTTATTAGCTTATTGAGACTATTTGGCTTATTAAGAGAGCTTTTGAATAAGAAGAAAAGAGAGCTTATGAATGACTTAAACTAAATTTCATTAATGAAAGTTACTGGTTACATTACTTAAAAAGAAGATTACATTTAAGAAAAATACGAATTTAAGCTAGACTAAAAACTACTAAAAACCTAGATAGTGTGTGTGTGAGAGGTGAGGCCTTTTTATAGGCTGCAGGGGAACCTTCTAGGTCCCTTTCCTTGCTGCCTACTTCTCTTGATCTCAGCCATCAATTCCTTCAATGATTAGATATTGGTCTTGAGCCGTTGGATTGATTTGTGGACACCTGCGGATTGCCAGCATGTCATTCTTTGATGTGACATGCTGTGCTAGTTCTGTGAGTAGATTAGCACAAAAACCCACTATTATTTGTGCTTTCACCATGGCTGACGTGGCCTCTTGGCTTGAGAGCTAATGAAGACTCTTGATTTGACCCATTTGACCCTGCCATTGTACTTGTGAGCTCTTGAATTGACTTCCTTGCCCATCAATTTCCAAAACCCCCTTGATTTAACCCTAAGGTAAATTGTTGATGACGATGAATAGTAAAAAGAAATGGCGCCTTTTTTATAACTGAAAACGTTTAATTCAGTTGGAAGTTTGGTGAAATTGCACAAATGGTCCTTGTCTTTTGATATCACACTTGTAGTGTAAAAACACTTTCAAAAATGGCAGGACAAGTCCTTGTAGTTTCATAAAAGGGTATAAGGCTTGGTTAATGGGCTTATGGTTTTGGGCTTTTGGGATCCGGATAGGGTTTTTAGGTTTTAAGAGGCCCATTAAGCTTTCTTGGGCCCAATAAGGGAGGAGGGGACATTTTTGGACTTTTGTGAGAGTCGAGGGACCAAAGTGAAACATTTTGAAGATTTGTCTTTTGTGTTTGACATAGTTTGACCATCGTTGACTGACTTTGACTTTTCTTGGCTGATTTTGACTGAGGCTTGACTTTTTTGGCTTCGGCTTTGTACTCTTCTAATTCTCGTGTCCGTGCTTGCCCGTTTTTTACTGTTTTCTTGTGATTTTTGAAATATCCGTACCTGCACACACAAAACACAAATACAAGCACATTTTTGCCATTTTTGGTCTGTTTTGGGTTTAATTGGGTTAATTTAGGTACAAATGGATATGTGTATTTTACACTTATCAACTATAGAGAAACACTGAGTATGAATACTTATTATATATGCGGAATCTACATAATAGTATTAAGAAGAATAATGAATACTAAACTTTGATTTCTATTAATATGCTAATATGATTACAGATTACTAACTATGAGATATGATTGTATGAGATGAGATATATATTGAACCTCCTCTAACTATGCCGTGAGGTTTCCTTTTATAGACCAAGAATAAACCCTAACAGGATTACAAAACGCGTAAAAGATAATACATATCTTTTCCTACAATATCTCATACATATCTCTTAAACGGTACTAACTATTTTATACTAACGGTACTAACTATCTGAGCTGTACTTAACACTTTGTACTGTCAGTACTAACTATAACAATCGGTACTAAGTATATACCTAACGGTACTAAGTCAGGAATGTATAATTCCTAACTATCCTCCCCTAAACATGATTGTTGAACTTGTTTAACTTCATGTTTCTTCAGGTTAATCTTCTAAAGTTCTTGGAGGATGTATCCAAACACTTTAACACATCTTGATCTTATCTTTAAACACTTTCTATCTTCATCAACATCTTTAGCTTTCCATCTTTATCAGCAACATGTCTTTTCAGCAACACAGCAACATCTTTTCAGCAATAATCCAACTGAGTTGGCTTTGTAGTTTTTGGCAAACTACCAGTCATGAACGGATTTGATTTTCCTTTACCAGTAGTTGTTTGCTCTGGGATAGTCAACTCTTTATTTCAAAATATGGTGAGTTGATTACCATACAGTTTTTGGTAAACTGTCAACCATCAACGGAATTGATTTGTCTTTACCAAATACCGTTTGCTTTTGGACTAGCCAATGCTTCATTGCCATAACATGGTGCATTGATAAACCATATAGTTTTTAGCAAACTATCAGCTATCAACAAAATTGAGTAGTCTTTAACAAGAACTGTTTGATCTTGGACTAGCCAACTCTTCACCATGAAGCAAGGTGAGTTGAAAACCCTACAATTTTTGGTAAATTGTCAACCATAAATGGATTTGAGAAGTCTTTACCACAAGCCGTTTGCTTATGGACTAGCCAGTTCTTATGCCTATTAAGCATGGTGAACTGATGACCATTTGTTATGTGGTGGTTAGCCAACACTCAAACCCTTCTCATCTCCATTTACAGCATCACTCTTCACCAATCTGTTGCTTAATAAATTTGATCAAATCAAGTGCAATAGTACTTTCTCTTTTAACTTCCAATCCAAGATCAAGCATCCTTTGCAATAAATCCTTGGAAAGAGGATATCTTCTTTCAACTAACATATGGATGACTGTCCCATCTTTAAGTTCTAGTATGTAAACTCCACAAGCTTCATACAATCTCCAAGTAACAATCTCCCAATCTTGTTGATCATCCCAGAAATCACTTTGATCATTTTCTTCTTGTGAGGATTCCATCATTATCTTCAAATCTCCCCAAAGAATCAACTTAATTCCTTCTAGTGTAATTTCTGAGTACTGCTCCATCACCAAGTCATACAAGTGAAATAAATCTTGTCTATCAAATATATGTAGTACCTCCAATAGACAGTTGAATGCTCTGAAGTTCCCATTTGCTCTGTAGATAACAAGATAGTCTCCATCTGGTGATGATACCTTGTTCAACCTAGCAATGACAGATTTTCTCTCCATTATTTCACTATCCATTGTACCTTCAAATGTAACAATCTTCAGACACTTTCTATGCTCATCATCACTATCAACATCTGATTGTGGTCTTTTCTTTTTCCTAGCAAGCATCTTCATATGACCACCTTTTCTCTTCTTTGTACCCTGCTCTGTCACATCTACCTTAGCAGGTACCTTTGATGTGTCTTCTTTCTTTGGAGTTTCTTCAACAACCCTCTTCTTTAAACTCTTTTGATCAGGGTCTTTTACTCCTTCATTCATCTCCTTAATCCTTCTTTCATCCTCAGTGGAACCAACAGCAGTGAAACTTTCATCAAACCTTTTCACTTTCTCATATAAAGCTTGTATTTCTTCAAAAGTTTTGTTCTTCAGGTCTAAGTGTTTCTTGTTTCCAACATGTTTCAAATAAGTTATCATTTGATTCCTTAACTGAGTTCTTGTAGGAGGTTTATTTCTGATTGCAAAAGCTCTTTATTCTGCAAGAAACCTTCTTTGAGCTGCAATTGTATCATGAAGGAACTTTTCTCTCTCTTCTACAGTGAACTGCTCTCTCTCTCTTCATCTTGAAGTCTTAGAGCTAGAAGTCTATCAGCTTCAATTCTTACTTGGATAAAATCATACTCATTTGAAAGGGCAGTCTTTATTGCTTCTTCTTTAGCTAGCTTTTTAACTTCTTCTTTTGCTTCCCAATCTTCTTATACCTTTCTAGCCATCTCTTCATCCCTAGCAAGTTGATTAAACTTCTTTTCAGCTTCAGGAATACCTTCAGATTCAGTATTAGACTCATCTTCCTCTTCAATTTTCTTTTTCCCTTTATCTTTTGGATCAATCTTTGGAAGAGGCTTTAATGTCAATAATGATCTGGTTGAAGTAGGCCTAGGATTCTCAGTCTCCTCAACATCCTTAAGTTCAACTCCTTTCTCTTTTTCTCTTGAAACTGATTTGGCTTGACTCATGTTGAGAAGAACTTGAGCAATAGTTTCATCATCTCTAAAAGTTATAAGAGTAGGTGTTTGAGTTGTTGGAGTAGCACTTCTTCCTTCAGTTTGATCATCAGTACCTTCATCTGGACTGTCGGTACTAACTTCTTCCTTGTCAGTACTAACTCTTGATCTGTCAGTACTAACTTTTGATCTATCAGTACTAACTTTTTCCTTGTCAGTACTAACTACATCTTCAGTACTAACTTCCTTTTCTTCCCTTTCTTTCTTTTCATGCACCATAAATCTTGACCTCCCCATATCTTGTGCATTCTCAGTATCCATATAATCCAACGTATCTTTAGCAAGCTCATCAAATAATGGATCTTTATGGACTGAAGGTTCAGCGTTAGCAGGTTTCCTCCCCTGCTTAGATACAGACTCCTTTTGCATCCACTATTTCTTCAAGGACTTCTTTCCTGCCAATCTTTGCTTCAAGGAGACACTCTTCATCCAAGCTCTGTGGTGTGTGATAACAGGTTTGGCTTTCTTGTTAAGCTTCTTGATCTGGGCCTTCAAGTGTTTTATTTCCATGGCTTGATCTGTAACCTGTGTACACAAGGAGATACAAAGATCATAGACACTTTGGAGTGTCATGTCACCCTCATTCCCTGAAAGGGGTTTATCACTGGATGAATGACCTCCATGATTCCCACCAGAACTCTCTAGAATGGAATCTGGAATATGAGTAGTAGGTAAAGGTCTAGGGGATAGGTCAGACTGAGGCTTAACATTGGCTTCAGTTGGGTGAGGAGGAGAGGGTGTAGGTTGTGGTTCAGATGGTCTTTCTGAAGTGGCACCCTCATCCTCAGTTGGTTGTACCAACATAGAAGCAAATAAAGGTGTGACTTTCCCTAAAAAATGTTTACCCTTTTTAACCATAAAGGAGAAAACTTTACTTGTCAAAGCATTTACAAGAAAATGGTCTAAAGGTACTGGTACATTCAGTAGCTGTTTATCTAAAAAGATTGAAATGAAACTTGGATACATAACAAACTTTTTCTTTGCATCAAAGTGTCTAAGCATACCATCAAAAATTAATTTAGAAAAATTATATTTCTGATTAGATGTTAAGTAAATTACAAAAGTGGCAATGTTAGTGGGAATTTGATCCCAAGAGGTGCTTTTTAAACTAATACAACGATTCATTGTATGAAAAAGAAATCTCCATTGGGGTGAAAACAAAGATTTGTTAAATGTTAGAATAATTAAATCCCCCTTATAACCCATGAGCTGTATAGCATCAAATATAGCCAAATTTGGTAGAGAATCTATCCCATCGGCATCATCAAAAAGAAGATCACTTCTTATTGATGCTTCAGAGATAGACACAGGCTTGCCAGCTACTTTGGCAGTAATATACCTAACATTGTTGATTATTTTGGATTTAGCAGACATCCAAAACTGTTCAACAAATGTAGTAGAGACTACTGGACTTACAGTGAGAGCATTGTGAATGGAGCTTCGCGCAAGAAAGTCAATAACCTCATGAAACTCTGCATTCCCAGCAGTCTTTTCCAAATATGCGACCATGTTGTGTTTAGGGCACGATTCAAGAACAGCCATGATTGGAGATCGTCGGTGAGTGAGAGATTAGGGCTTGAATGAAAGAAAGTATTTAAGAGAGATTACGTGAGTGAACTGTGCAATTGAGATGGGTTTATATAGGTTTAGCAAACCTAAAATCAAAGAAACCGTTTCAATTTACACTTTATACCCTTGGCGGTATTTTCTTCAACGTCTCTATAGCGGTACTATCTTTGCCCAACGGTACTAAATTTGCACTGTCGGTACTAACTTTTGCCAACCAAAGAATGAACAATTTTGGCAACAGCAGTGCTTCAGTACCATCTAAAGCTCTTCCCAATGACTCTTTAAAACCCAATTAACTTCTTGAAATTCGTCACTTATGGTTAAAATGCGTCACTGAACACTTCATACAAACTATACAACACATCATATTGCCTCCCCTTAACTAATGCCGCTTATGGATTGATCATCCCATTTGTAACAACCAAGAACTGAAACCTGCTAACATCAAATGCCTTGGTTAGAAGATCAGCTACATTGTCATCAGTGTGTATTTTTAGCACCTGGATAAGTTTCTTCTCATAAGCATCCCTTATGAAGTGGTGCCTAATGGCAATATGCTTTGTTTTGAAGTGATATACTGGATTCTTTACAATGCATCTTGTACTTTCATTATCAATGTAGATCTTTGTATTCATGAAATTGAACCTATAGTCTAACATTTGATTTTGAATCCATAGAACTTGCCCACAACAATTTGCAACAGCAACATATTTTGCCTCTGTAGTAGAAGTAGCTACAATTGTCTGCTTTTTGCATTGCTAAGAAATAAGTCTCTTGCCAAGAAATTGACAACCTCCTATTCTGGATTTCATGTCAAGATTTGCTCTAGCATAGTCACTATCTTAATAGGCTTCCAGGTCAAATGAAGACACTCTAAGATACCAAAGGCCCAGTTTAGGTTTGCCCTTTAGATACCTAAAGATTCTCTTAACAACACTTAGATGGGAAGTCTTTGGATTGACCTAAAACCCAGAACAAGCATAGACTGCAAACATAATATCAGGCCTAGAAGCAGTCAAGTACATTAAAGAACCAATCATGGATCTATAAAGATGTACATCCACATCACTAGCATAATCATCCTTGACTAAAGGCTTCTGGGTCTTAATTGGTGTACTAGCAGTCTTAACACTGACAAAATCAAACTTCTTCAGGATTTCTGCAACATACTTATCCTGACTTATAAAGATACCATCTTCTTTCTGTTTGAATTGCAACCCAAGAAAGAAGGTAAGCTATCCTATAGAACTCATCTGAAATCTACTCTGCATTAATGCATCAAATTTATCACACCAAGATTTCTTTGTAGAACCAAAAATGATATCATCCACATAGACTTGCACTAATATGATATCATGTTTGTCCTTCTTAATGAAAAGAGTCTTCTCAATAGTTTCTCTTCTGTATCCATTCTTCAACAAGAAAGTAGATAAAGTAGCATACCAGGCTCTGGGAGCTTGGTGTAAACCATAGAGAGCTTTCACTACTTTGTAGACCTTCTTAGGATACTTAGGATCTATAAAACTTGGAGGTTGAGACACATAGACCTTCTCATTAATTTTTCCATACAGGAAGGCACTTTTCACATCCATCTGTATAACACCCCCATTTTCGAGATAACGCAGCGGAACATATATGGGTGTTACTTCATAGTACGATCACACATAATTCATAAAGAACGACTCAAAAAGAGACGTTCTAATAACATTGGTCCCAAAATAACATGTTTGAACAATATCCCATATTCGACATATGGTTAAACCATAGTATCACAAAAGTCACCCATCATAATATCGTGTTTCACAAAACAACAAATTTTATCATAACATTTTAGCACGGGGATATTTAAAAGTTCAAACATAGACCACGCAAGACCCTCCTCGTGAACTCCAAGTCATCCATCATCCTTGATTTCCTGAGATAAAACATGCTAAAAAGTCAACGAAACGTTGAGTGAATTCATAGAGTTTTTCATAAACCATAACATGAACACAAGTTTTATTTTATACATCATCTTATAACATTGTGGATCAAACAAGTTATATAAATATTTGCACCGAGCTCATGACACCTCAAGCGTTAACATCAACCACATATGTAATAAATTACCATATGAAATAAACAATTTTCTTTGCCCCCACACGAGGTATTATCGCTAATATACCTCATTTCTCTAATCACAAATCGTCCGTTCAAGGGTGTTCCCACAATGGATCCAAACCCCGGACGGGGGATGTCAGCCCCAATAGATCTATCAAATGTATTAGCGCTCGCTAATCCAAGCAATTAAGCGGTTCATGAAATTAGGGACTTTATGCGATAGGTACTCGTGCAAAATATAATTCAGGAACGGGTCCAGCATACCAAACAATCTTGTGTTCAAATTTTCAAAACTAGCATGTATCTCCCTCGCGGGTTTTCAATAAAACAGTAAAAGTAAAGGCGAGGCTATGAACTCACTTGATAATGTCGGAAGAAAATAGATCGGCGATAAACGAACTCGGTCGTCGGCGCGTAATGGTTCTTCACCTGCTTTTGAGCTCTTGACTGTTAAAGTATAAGAAGACCATATTGGCAGTACAAAGTAGTCCTGAGCAGATTCAGCTTCTATTGGAGAATCACCTGCATCAATATTTTCTTCTGTACCTGCATTTTGATTAGCTTCTTGTGGACCTGCATGTTTGTTAGCTTGATTCTCTGATCTCACAGGTTGATAATTCATTGAATTAGTTAAATAATCAAGATCAAACAGCCAAGTTGGTCCTTTTCCTGCAACATTTGGTTTATTCTCTAAAAAGGTTATGTGCAGGTTTTCTTCAACTCTCTTGGTTTCTAAATTGTATACCCTAAAAGCCTTGCTTTGTAGAGAATACCCAACTAAAAACCCTTCATCTGATTTCCCATTAAACTTGCCTAGGTGGTCAATGGTGTTCAAGTTGGTCACAAAAATGGCACGGCCAAAGGTCTTATAGTAGCTTATGATTAGATTTTAACCAGTTACAAGTTCATAAGGTGTCCTTATTTTGAGGCTGGTCACTAATACCCTATTAAGAACATAACAAGCAATACTAACTGCTTTGCCCAAAACATGTTTATAAAAAATGAATCTGCTAACATAGTCCTAGCAGCCTTAATAAGGGTCCTGTTCTATCTTTTAGCAACTCCATTTTGTTGTGGAGTTCTGGCATTACTGTATTCCCTCTTGATCTCTTTTGACCCACAAAATTTAATAAAATCCCTGTTCTTAAATTATGTACAATTATCACATCTAATTGTTTTAATCTTTTGATTTAATTGGTTCCAATTGTCTTATAAAGTCCCTTAAGATTCCACTAGATTCATCCTTAGTTCTTAAGAAGAACACCCACCTAAAACTGCTAAAATCACAGAGATAACAGGCAATAATCTTAATGGTTAAGCTCCATACATAAGAAAGGTCCAAACAAATCGCATATGCAGAAGCAGTAAGGGCTGACTAATAGGAGCTCACTGATTTGGCCTTACCGGAGCCTCTGTGTTGTCTTTCCTTTAACAAGCACACAAGTGTGGTCATTTTGAAAAATCTTTGAAGGTAAACCTCATACAAGGTTTCCCTTCACAAGTTTATTTAGGTTTTTAAAGTTAACATGACCCAACCTCCTATGCCATTTGTTAGATTCATCAATTATGGCTTTTGCAATCAAACAAGCTAAACCTCCAGAAGGAACTATTTCTCTAAATTAAAACTGTACAACTTGTTTTGGTCCTGGGATTCTAAGTAAGACATGGTTTGCATCAGGTAACTTAAAATTCAAGAGACAAAACAAGACATCAGAGTCAGTGAAAAGAACTTTGTTTCTTACTTTTCCACAGATTTGTGACACCGAAAAGAGATTGAAATGATTTAGTCTTTCACAAAGCACAACATCTTTAAAATTCGACATATCCTGTTTTTATTTTACCTTTACCAGTTATGTAACCTTTACTTCCTCTAAAAGCAACAGGGACACCATTAAAGTCTTGATATTCAGCAAGGTAGGCCTTGTTTCCAGTCATGTGCTTGGAACATCCACTATCAACAATCCCTTTGTTCTGTAAAGTTTTGGGGGGGGGGTGGTGGGGGTGTGGATAATCTTCTAATGCATACCTCAAATAAAAAGAATTAGATTTCTCTAGGGTACCCCAACCTGTTTGGGCTTGAGTCTGCCTAGTGGATCTTTGAAAGTAGCACAATCTCTAGGTCTTGATCCACCATTGTATTTGGAGATTTTGTGCCAGTAATGTCTTTTTGGTCTCCAATTACAACCTGATGAGGGCTTAACAGCAGTTTCCCTTTTTCCCTCAACAGCACTAATTGCATTTACCTCAACAGTATTAACCTTTTGTTTTGTAAAATTTGTTCTAAGTGTTGTTGTGTTATTAAAAGGCCTTCTAAATGGTGAATGAGTTTTATGTAAAACAGTTTTTGGTCTAACTCTATTCACAAAAGGTTTAACAGTACTAATTTTCCTGGCAGCATTAGTTTGTACTGCCTGACTTTTAAAATTATGTCTAGTAGTACTAACATTGTTAGTACCGCTAGCTCTAGCAATACTAACTGGAATTTTGCTAGTTTTAGTTCTAAGTGCTGTTGTACTATTAAATGACTTTCTAAAAGGTGAAACAGATTTATGAAAGCCAGCTTTTGGTCTAGTATTATACTAGACCCCTTACACATCCTATTGTTTAATTCAGCTTGTTTAGCCATCCTTTTCTCGTAAAAATCACAATCTCTAATAAGATGGCTAAAACTTCCACATACAAAACATGCCTTTTTGGTATACTCAAATCCCAACCCCATTTTTTAGACATTAAACCACTACAATCCTTTTTATCAAGTTTAGAACTCTGATTACATGCGTTTTGTTCTATAACAGTTTGCTTAGGAGTTTTTACATGCTTATCAGCAAAACTATGTATTTCCTGTTGTTTTGTGGGTAGAGACACATGTTCATCTTCACTATCTGATTCATACTCCTCAATGATAGGAGCATCAGACCAAACTTTAGTTTCACTTACTACTTTGGGTTCATTGATAACTGGTTCAGGCATAGATTCATGTGTTTCTTCACTACAGTTGGATTCACAAGAATTAAAGTTACTGCTCCTAGCATCAGATTCACTAGGTTTAGATTGCTTAGGACCATATGAAAATTGTGAGTCATCTATTTCTTTATCAGGTCCTGAAGGGATGTATATCCCTGTCATTGGAGGGGGAACTACATGCATCCCCTTTGCATATCTATCATTTACAGGACTATTTTCTGTTTCACTTGTCCTACTAACAAATACACTTTGGAAAACTTCATTTTCATAACTTAAAACACCTTTATTTAATTGATCACCATACCCAAACCTGACCTTATCCCTAGCACTTATCTGATATTTTGCAAAATATTAAGATTTTTAGAAGAGTTGTGCCATTTTTCTACTTTAGCTTTTAAATCTTCTTTTTCTTTTTCAGCTTCTGCCAATAGTTTCTTATGGTATGTAAGGACATCAGTTTTATCATCTAAGTCAATTTTCATAAACCTTATCTTTTCCTCATACCAAAGTTGACCTTGTTGATGAGCAACTAATTGTGCTTCAACTTTCTTTAAAGCTTGAGTATATGCCTGTATTTCTATACTGGCATCTCCAAGTTGTTCCCTCTGTTCATCATATAATTTTTTAAGTTTAACATAAGACTCTTTACATTCTTTGGAACAAGAAGTTACCTTTGTGTCTGAACCTGAACTGTTGCAAGCCATGAAAGCATAGTTCTCCTGTTCATCTTCTGAGTGACTGGTCCAATCAACACCTTCTCCATCAAGAGTCACCAAAGCTTTAGAGTCCTCCTGTTTACCAGATCTTCTCCCATTGTCTTTTTCCTTATTCCCAGTGTTCCAAGTATCTCTCCTCCTACCATCTTGATTCCCCTTGGATCTGCACTCTCTAGCAAAATGCCCTGTCTTGTGACAACTATAGCACTCGACTTTGGTTTTGTCAAAACCAACCGGTTCCTTGGCATCAAATTGTAGCTTTCTACCTGTCTTTTTGTAGAACTTTTTCATTCTCATGGAGATCATGGCAAAACTAATGTGTCGGATGGTGTTGATTTATACAAGTCAATCACTAATTTGCTCAAGTTATGAAAAACAGCAGTTCGAAACACCAATGTGATTGCATGGACTTAGAATAACCCAAAGCATGTGTCACTTTCAGATACCTAAAAGATTTTGTAGGCTCAAATGACATGGTTCCTAACTACTACCTAGAGAAAGCTAAGAAAAAGTGCACAACTTCAGAAAGCAAAGATGTGAATGGAAACTAGTTATGATTGATCCTGCTAGATTACCCAACATGCTAATGGTTGCAAACCAAAACCTAGGATTGCAGCATCAATGAGAGTCGGGTTTCAAACAAGATGGTTTAACTTAGGAGAAATAGGAAACAAAAGCTTTCTTGATGTTCATGACTTGCATTTCCTAATGCAAAATGTGCCTTACAGTGCAAATCATGATAAATGGTCTTAGAATACTCTAAGGTTATCCTAGTGCCTCTGCACAGAAAAAGGATGCACAATCCCTTAAGACAACAAAGAGATATATGCCCGTAGAAATTCAAGTGATCTAAAACCAGAAAGACAGATCCCAACAGGACATAGGTTCTCAAACAAAAAGACTACCACTGTCCCTGAGAAAACAAGAATCTAGTTTTGTCTTAGGTGGCATACTGACGGTAGAATTTCTAAGACTGTTTGTCTTAGGTGGGTTCCCACAGAGAAAAGTTATTCACTCTTGCTTCGAGAAAGGTTAATGTAAACCCACACATGGGTCAATTGTAGTATCTTATATTCAATGCATGCAACAATTTCAGGGTTTAAGGCAGTATGTCATACAATGGTCAAAAGCAACAAAGAATTGACCTAAATGCAGATGCACTATACAATGAAAAGCAGGAAAATCTCAGAGTGTGGTTGCTGAAATTACTGATATCTAAGAAACCAGTGCCAGAATGGTTTCACAAAAGATGAAATCTTCATCAAAAGACGTTTGATCGCAGCAGATCAAGCCTCGGTCTTCATGGCAATGACGTTTGAACAACGCAGTTCAAGCCTCGTTCTTCATCAAATGACTTTTGATCATAACCGTTCAGAACTCGGAATTCAAGACCACAGCAATGAACAGTCAAGTTCAAAGCTGGTTCCAAAAGTTGTTCCTTAAGCAAACAAGACAGCTACATCACGACAAGAGTTGAATTTACTATATCCACCATCAATATGTAATGATGAGGACAAAGGTAATAAATACTAAATCACAAAAAAAAATAGATAAATTCTCAAAAAAGATTTCTTTCGACATGTTCTCTTGGAATCGATAACAATTTACGTGTCTTAGAAATGTCGATTAACATGACAGGTGTGTAAATGAGTTCGAGCGAGAGTTAGCAAATAGTTTCAAACATGTCATTTCTAATTTTCTAGATGGCTTATGTGAAATATAATCCCCACCCCCCCTCCCAAACAACCCCACACACAAAAACAACCACCACCCCCCAACAAAACACACACCCATAATCCCCCACACCCCCCCCCACCTACTTAACCACGGACTTCAATAAAGAAGGGTTATTACTTATCCTCATCAACGAGAAAATTAACGTTTCTCGGTCTTGAGCTGTTCTTACAAGACATTCAATGTTTTTAGCTCAAGAAAAAGGATAGTGTACGTTTCAGTGCGCTTACCCTTACGTTAGAAGGGAGTCCTCTACATCCTGGTTTTTTTCAAAAAGTTGAAACACATTTTTAGAAATTTCTCGATGACAATTCATATTCTTTCAAAATTGTGTTTCATACACACCAGACTCACAATGGTTTTAAAAGACAACCAATTTCTTAATTGGTTATTTTTGAGGGAGAGTTTTTCGAAAAACAAAGTTTTAATGTTCTTGGATACTCCAACTACGACAATTTAATGTATTCTAAACATTTATCAAAATGTTCTAAACCATTCATGCTGATAGTATTTTCTCCCACTGAATTGTCAAGACATATTTTAATCACAAGGTATTTCAAAAAAACTAAGTGTTTATTATTTTAAATAAGGGGAGGAAATGAATTAATTTGATGATCTATTCGGACTCAAGTGCTGAACAGTAAGATAAAGTTTATGGTTTGATCTTATACCAACAATCTTCATTTTATGACGTTCTGAAGTCATAAGGTGGTTTGGTTAGGTTAGGAATCAATCCAATGATCCAACCTGACGGAGGATATCTACCAAGGATATCCAAACTTAGAAAAATTAGCAGGTCCTTAGTATGATTGGAGATAAATGTAGATGGGAATAATGCCGATAGATTGTGTAACACTGGAAATTCACAAACAAGGTGTTAGTAATGAGTCTGGTAAGCACTATGAAGGCGTTGAAGAATGAAAAAGAAATGTATGGATAAAGGGTCTAAAGAAAGAAGCCCTCCACACAACTTAAGGCAGAAACCGGGTCAATACATATGCTGTCAGAATCACAAGTTGATTGCTGACATTGAAAACGACATCATGGACCCAGTGATGCAATGCACAACCCTTCCCAACCATTCGAGTTTCTCTCAACAGAAACTTGTCTCATTTGTCACGGAGATACACACGTTATCTATTGACATCTCATTCCGAGATCGTTGATATTGAATAGGTGGCAATCTGCTCAAGCCTCCGAGTACTAAAACCAAAATGCACTAATCGAGTCAAGAGCCAAGAGATCAATCTAAATCTCGTTAGGACATATTCCATTTCAAACACTTGTTGAACATCATCAAGTTTACAAGCTGTTAACAAGAGTCCTACGCAATATCCTTGTGATATTTTCCAGAACATCAGAGTGATACTTTTAGTAGTCACAATGAAGATGGAAATCCTGCTTGAGTCAACCTCAAACAAGCTCTTGGTAGGTGACTTGCGAGATTCTATATGAATCAAACTTGTGACAACTGGATATCGATTTGGTCCAGTAAATGAATTGACGGTTGATGAATTTTGATAAAAGATTAAAACTCCTGATGTGTTACAAAAACGCTTTTACAAGTAATACGTCGATTGATTTTCAAATCAATTTTCTCGATTATCACTAACGTAAACCTGCAGGTTAAAACGGTGGTGACGGTATCCCAATCAACCAAAGTCGATTCATTACCACATATTCATGCTTATTCTACAAAGACAATCAATCATGAAAGCTCAAGATTTAAAGACAAAGACTTTTGCTAACTCTGATTTGAAGCTTTCAAGATTAGGCATAATATGAGAATGTTGGTAAAAGACACAAGATCGCAAGATGGCAAAGACGATAAAGACAATGACAAAGGCTCAAAGTCAAGATCGCAAAGCATGAAGGAACAAGCCTACAACAAAGAACAAAGAAAAAGACCAAGACCTCATGAGCTTAAAGACAAAAGCAATCTCACTGATCTCATGAAGGAGTGTTATCAATGAACTCACTTCGGGGGAGATTGTTAGCCTCAAAATATTGAGCCAAACAGGAAGTTCGTTCATTACGTGTACGAGTCTCGGTTATTTAATTAGTTAAAGTTGTAATAGGAAAGCATCGAGAATCAGGCTCGATAGTTAATCTAATATTGTATATGTTTCGGGTTTAATCCCAAGCAAAACCCGATATCAGGTCCTAGTTAAATATCTCGCGCGTCATTTAACACAACGGGGTATATAAACTCTTTTCTATTTAGAAAATAGTTAGTTGTTTCATTTTAAATAATTCCTTTTCCTATTTTCTCTCATCTCTCTCTCTCTCTCTTCTTTCTCTTTCTACAAAACAACTCACCTCTCTTCTCTTTTCTAGTTCTGATTTGTGTATGATATATATGAAGTGAAGTGTTAATCGGGATCCTACAAAGGCACTTTTCACATCCATCTGATAGACTATGAATCCCATATAAGAGGCAAAGGCTAAAAAGATCATAATGGCTTCAATCCTGGCCATAGGAGCAAAAACCTCATCATAATTTATCCCTTCCTCTTGCCTATGTCCCTGAGCAACTAACCTTGCCTTATTTCTAACCACAACTCCTCTCTCATCCTTCTTATTTATGTAAACCCATTTTGTTCCAATTGCCTTCTTACCATCAGGCAAATCTATAAGAATCTAAACTTTCTGAATCTTGAATTGCAGCAGTTCTTCCTGCATAGCATCAACCCAACTTTTATCTTCAAGAGCTTCAGAGATCTTCTTGGGTTCATTTTGAGACAAGAAACAAGCAAATAAATAATGCTGGAAGTCCTTATGATTATTTCTCCTTTGCTTTCGAATATAACTTACAAAAGCATAGGCTCCAGAACTTTTGGTCACTTTGCTTCTTGTTTGAACTGCTGATTGTAGATCTCCAAGAATTAGAGTTGAAGGATGAATAGATTTAATCCTTGATGTGGGAATAGGACTGACATCCACAACAGGTTCTAAATTTGTGAAGTCAGCCACTGCACCCTCATCATCATAAGATGAATTGGTAAAAATACCATCAGTCGGATTGTTGTAAATTTCCTTAAGAGCAGGTATTTCTCAATCATCTTGGTCAGTATTGGTTAGATCAGTGAAGGATAGTCCACCATAAGGACTGGCAGTACTAACTGGTGTGCTAGCAGTATTAACTATGTTAGTACTGCTAGCTTTAGCAGCTCCTACTTGAAGAAGCAAATCCTCAGTTTCTTGGGCAAACTCCTTCTTGAGAGCTTCAGCTGCATCATTAGCATCCTGTTCTTTCCTTTTAAGTCTTTCAAGCTCATCCAAAAAGACTTGATCCTCCTTATCTACTTGCTTGAAGTCATGATGTTTGGTAGGTTCTTCACCTGCTTTTGAGTTCTTGACTGTTGAAGTATAAGAAGACCATATTGGCAGTACAAAGTAGTCCTGAGCAGATTCAGCTTCTATTGGAGAATCACCTGCATCAATATAATCTTCTGTACTTGCATTTTGATTAGCTTCTTGTAGACCTGCATGTTTGTTAGCTTGATTCTCTAATCTCACAGGTTGATAATTCATTGAATCAGTTAAATGATCAAGATCA
>BQNB010066283.1:0-34624 GCA_026074375.1 Tanacetum coccineum
ATCATGGTGCATTTAACATTGAGAAAGAACGTATAGGCATGTTTTGGCAAGCACCCTATATTAGGGCACAAACAGTTAAAAGCTTCGGTTTCATGAGCTTAATGCAATAATACCTAATTCTTTTAGACTTGTTGAATTTGTTTCTCTTGTCGCCATTACCTGTTTTGGATTTCGGAATACATACTTAGTCCACCCTTACTTAAGTCTTGTGGTCCACTTCTAAATACTTTTTGATTTGCTGAATCACTACTTGGATTTCAGAAATAACACTTTGGAATATCGTAACGCTTCTTTTTCTACTGAAATATTACTTAAATTATTTCAACACTGCTTTTACTTAAACCTATGAATTCACCAACATTATTGTTGACGTTTTTTCATGTATTTTCTCAGGTTATTATTTGCTAGTGGAGCATTGGGAGCATTCGATTCGCGCGGATATCTTTTTGAACGCTTAATAATTTGAGTACCATTAAATAAACATTTTGACAATGTTTTCTAATACATTACAAGTGAGACCTGTGTAACTCTGACATTTTTACTAAATTGAATGTGATATTTTATAAAACGTCTCTTTTGAGGTCGTTTTCTGTGACATGTGCGTATGGAATTTGAAGTAGCACCTCATTGTTACCATTCCGCTGCATCCCAGATTTTGGGGGTGTTACATTAACGTAACAAAAGTTTTGAAAAAGGTTCCGTTAGCTAAAAAATCAAAACGGGTCGTTTTTAGGGTTTTTATCAAAAACACATGGGTTTGAGGATTCAAAGCTTCAAACAAGAGTTCATATATGATCTTAAGAGTACTATGAACATTATTGTATAGAATATAAGCTTATGGAACAAGATCTTAGGCTTACTTGAGCTAAAATGGGTCGAAATGGGGTTTCAAGTTCGTACGCCTAATAACGACTTCAAGGCTTTGTTTTTCTTGCTTCTTGGCTTCTATTTTGAGCTTAGGGACTTCTCTTGATCTTCTATTGCTGCTATGGAAGGCTAGAATTCCATTTGAGGGTATGAGGTGAGATGTGTGGGATGAAATGAAAAGGGTGCTTTGGTTCGTGTATTTATAGGGTGAAAACACCCTTGGTGCTTAAGTTTTGAGTTTGATTAGTGTCAAAGCTAGTTAAGGTGACTAAGAGGGGCTAGTAGGATGAGTCTTGAGAGCTATAAGAGTAGCAATGAAAGGTGGAAGGTGTTTTGGGGGTCACGACTATAAGGTGGTAACAAGAAGGTGTTCTAGAAGCCTTGGTGCTTAAGGGTGGTGATAGAGGTGCTTGTAAGCTACTTGGGTGGCTACTTGGTGAGTCATAGAGGTGATTTAGGTGCTTGGTTGCTAGCTTGGGTGTAAAATGTGTTAAAAAGGAAAGAAAAGTGGTGTCGGGTTTGGTTTAGGGTTCGTTTAGGGTTTTTAAGTGTTTAGATCGAGTTAGGGTTAGGGTTTAGGATATATTAAGGTTTAGGATTAGTGTTAGGATTATGTTTTAGTGTTTAGGATTAGGGTTTAGGGCTTAGTTTTAGGTTTTAGGGTTTAGTTTTAAGGTTTAAGTGAAATTAGGGTTTAGGGTTTTGTTTTATGGTTTAGGGTTTTAAAACATGGATTAGGGTTAAGATTAGGGATAGATTAGGGTTTAGGAGTCATGAATTAAGTACTTGTACCTTGTGCTAAAGTGGTGTAAAGTTTAAACATGGTTTAGGAGCTTAAATGACCTAATTAGGTTTTTAGGCATTATTGACTTGTACATTGAGCTTAAATGAGTTGTACATTGACTTGGAGGGAAAATATGATTCAAATATTGTGCATTGTACACTTGTACACATGCTTGAAGGTTTGCACATTCATTTTTATATGTATACATTACATATAATTAGGGTTTTGATGTAAACGTTAACGTTTAATGCTTGTTTTGAAATAACGTTTTGAAAAGTACGTTAAATGGATAATGTACTTGATGATAATAGGCATAGAATTGACAATTTAGGATGTTTAACAAGATATAAACCTAGATATAGATTGAATAGGTAGGTATGTGAGCTCGTTTAGTTGCTATGTACATAATTGTAATAAAGCGAAAATTTCCCCATACAAAGGTGAACATAATAAAAGATGTAGAAATTACATTGAAGAAAATTCGAGGTTGTTATAGTCCTCCTACCTTAAAAGAAATCCCGTCTCAAGATTTAGTTGAATGCTGGAGTGATGTTTGTAAATAATCGAGTGAACAATTTATAAATCGAAAGAAGTCTAGAGAGTTATTTGTATGATGCTAATAATGATAATGATTAAATGATCGAAAAAGAATTATTTGTACAAACGGATTGAAAGAGAATTGTTTGTACGAATACCATACACTTAAGTTCACTCATTTATAATTTGTCATTAACAAAAAGAGGCGTCTCAATCCTTGTAACTGAGAATTTATAAATTTATAGTTCAGTGGTTTATAATTTTCTTATTTAAATGAAGAAGCGTCCTAATTCATTTCAATAAGATGATTATAAATCATCCTACTTAAGCATAAAACATGATATCGAAGCAGTGTTAAGTAGAAGATGTTTCCTTGGTGGTATGACATTATGAGAAAATAAAGAGACATTTAATGCATGATATTGACTCATCAATCACACTTGGAGAATTAGGCATACAATTTGGTAATGTGCTTAATACACAAACCTTTTACCTTTAAAACGAGCTAAAAAACCAAAAACGACCCTAAAGGTGCCAAATATATGCTTGTTTTGCTAATTGTATTGTGCAGAACGGATAAACCAAGAAAAGAGAAAAACAAAGCCAAAATGACAAAACTGGACTCGGAATAGAAAAGACTGTGAAAGACAAAGCCAAATCAAAGCCGGAAAGTCAATCAAGTCAAAAAGTCAACAGAAAAGTCAACTGGTCAAAGTCCAAGTCAACCCCGAAGCCAAAAAGTCAACACCAAGAAATATAAGTTTAAGGGTTGAAATTGCCAAACCCTTAAACTTGTATTTATAAGTGAAAAGAGTGAAAAAGAAGACAAGGGCTAATTCATGCAATATGCTCAAAGTAACAAGTAGGGGGGGCAAAACCCACCCCCCCAACTTGTACACCACAAGGACTAGTGTGGTGAAAAGAGTTCACTAACTCTTGGAGACTTGTTTGCCAGTCCCCTAAAGTTATATTACCAACAAGGACGACGGGTTAATAAAACAATAAACCATTAGGGACCATTTTTGCCAAATGGTGAAACCTTCACTCTGTTATACACCCGCACATCTCTTTTTCTGCCCGCAGTCCTTTCCCTCCCGTTAAATGACTTAAACATACTACACTAGGTTGTTTAAAACCCCTTTTTACCCATGAACCTCCCACCTCCATGATAATCAATTCCCCCCCTCCATACCACCTCTTCTCTCAGCTCACAATTAAATGTAGCCCACATGGCAAATCCCACACCCCCCAAGACCTATTTTGACGCCAGGATGGATTTCGTGAAGATTGAAAGGAGCCAAGATTAAAGGTTAAACCTCTCACAAATTCTAAATCACACTCTAGTTGTGTGTCTACAAACATCTGCTAAACAAGAACGAAAGTAGAAAAAGTAAGACCTTATTATAGTCATTATTGAACTAATAAATAAGCCATGTAAGCCATTGTGCAAAGAAGCAAGTTAATTCAGTTTTAATTCATTTTTAATTAAGTTTTTTCTTTGTATGTTTAAAGTGTTTTTAAGTTTAATGTCTTTTATGCAATTGTAAATCACAGTTTTAATGAAAAATTAAGCCCATATTACTCAATAATGCACTCAATAAGCTCATAGAGCTTAGTCCTTGCTAATAAGTCTCTATATTTAGCATAAAACTGTTATAAACTCTTTAAATACTTTTTTACTATGAATTGGCTCATAAATGTCCAATGAATCATTTGGAATCCTAATTGGAGTAATAAGCACCCAAAGCTTCTATGAGCTTATTTAACTCATGTTTATAGGAAGGCTAAGAGCCATTAGGACAGGCTTTTTTAGCACTGCACTAATCAGAAAGAGTGGGCCTTGGTTCTGAGGCAACAAAAATCCAAGGTTCATTTTCTAAATCTTCATATTAGCTTAATTTTTAGCTTAAAATATTAGCTTATTTACTTTCAATTCCTGTAAAATTACTTGCAAACATAATTTCCTAGGCTATGTTACTCTAGTTTGTATTTAAGTTTTCACATTAAATAAGATTTGTGTCTAATCCCACCTTATCGTTCAAACTGTCACTTAAGCTAGTAAGAAACTACTTATTTTTCCAAATTAAGCTAGGCAATTATGAGCTTAAATAGATTAACTAGGTCATTTTTAAATAGAAGGTGAATAAAAGGTTTTAAAAGTTTTAGGTTGTTAAATAGATTTTAAAGAGCACTTTGGTTTGACAGTCTTTTAGGTAAAGGGGTGTATGCATAGCCATAAAATGGGCCAAATTGGTCTTGGCATGGGTTATGGTCCATGAGGTTGGTTTTAGCTTAATTGTTAAGCGCCATATAAGCAGTTTAGAAAGTTTAACCGGTTTTAAAATTAGTTTTCTAAAAGTTTATTTAAATCCCCATTTTCATCACTGTGAAGGTTTTTTTAAGAAACCCACATTTGCTTATTTGAGCGATAAACACATGTAGTTTAAGTTTAGCATTAAAAGTTTGTGTTTTGAGTGTCCAAAAAGGCTGTCAAAAGCCTCTTGTCTTTGGACTTTGGTAAGTCAAAGTTTACCCAAGTCTTTGTGTCACAGTTTTAATAAGCCCCAAACACCTTTTTCACTTCCAAAAATAAGCAAGTAAAATTGATTTTCAAAAGCTGAAAATTGGTGCACAAGCCCCTTGGCTATAACACTCCATCTGTTTAAACTTCTTTGTGTTTTTAGAAGTCTTATTTACAGCTTAACAAATAGCTGACAAATAAGCCCTTGAGATTGCTTAAAGCTCCCCTGATTGCAAAGGGGGAACTAAGGGTCATCTTTCTCAGTCAATAAGACACACTTAAGCCTTAACGTTTTGGGTTATTTTAAGAGTCTATAAAGCACTAAATAAAGCCCTCCTCAGAGTTTCCCATGCCTTAGAAGCTTATTTGTTGCTCATATTTTAAGCCCAATCTTGCCTCTTGCTGTTTTTAGTTTAACTATGGCATAGGGATGCTTATTTTTTTGACTTTGGCTTATTGACTTATCTTATAAGCTCAAATTTGGGTGTCCTGAGTAGCTTTAGGTTAAGTTAGATAGTTTAGTATTGCTTATTTCCTTTTTCCATAGCTTATTTGCCCAGCTTTAAGCATTTTAGCCTCTTTAAAATCAAGCTTCATTTAAGCTTCCTGGCTAAAACAAGCTTCCACACAGCTTATTTGTGCCTCTTAAGCCTGTAGAGGCTTGTTAACTCTAATCTAAGTTCAGTTAATCTCTCCTTTTGCTTATTAGTCATTTATGCTCAGCTTATATCGAGCCATAAGGACTTAAAAAATTGCCTTTAAGCCATTTAGGCTTGCTGTCAACTTTAAGCATTATTTTTAAGCTTATTCTTTTGAAAAAGAGTGTAAAAGTGCAATTGTTAAAGTTGTTAGTATAAGCCCCTTAATAAGTTAGTAGTTAAAGTTTAAGCATGAAAATCATTTTTTAATCAAGTCAAAAATAAGCTAAAATCGTAGGTTTATTTGTATATAGTTGATAGTATCATAGGTTAACTATTTTCATTGTAGTGGTAATTCTAGATATTTGCCCGCCTACCTTTAGTTTTCATTCTTACCATTTCTACCTAGAGAATTAAAAAAAAAAAAAAAAAAAGGGGAAGTACACTTGGTCCGTTTCTGAGCAGACTCCCGAAACCCGGACCAACGGTAAAATTCCCTTTAACTCACACACACTTAACCACTTCCACTCTGCGCCGTTGGTTCCTTTTTTCGTAAAAGGACTCAAGGGCAAACATATATAAAGGGTGTTTCGCCCAATAAGCAAATAAAGCTGTCCAAGCTTATTTTCTTTCGCTTATTTGTTAAGTTGAGTTGTGTTGTTTATTTATCTTAGGATTGTTAAGATTTGAAAAAGTATTTTTAGAAAATTTTCGCAGAATTTTCGTAATCAATTTACTATTTTTTTATAATTTAATTTAGTTAAAATTTTTGTTTAATTCATAAAAAATACAAAATTATCAAAAAAAAAATATTTGTTTATTTTTAGAAAATTTTTTTCTTTTTATCATCTAGTTTGGTAAGAAATCTATGAAAATTTTTCGTAGGGTCATTATTTATAACATTTCATCGTTTAAAGAACTGGGTCCGGGTACGGGATTTGTTTTGACTACGTTTTTTGGTCAAACGAACTCCGTTTTCTGGTCTAGTCTTTTTTCATTCTTTCGATATTTGGTCCAAAAGTATTTAGAAGCGAAAATTTTTCCTTCGTAGGCTTATTTTTAAAGATTTTAGGTTTTCGCATCATCCCTTTTGTTCGGGATTCGGAGCCCTTCGTTTTCTAGTTAATTTCATAATTTTTAGGTTTTCTTAAAACGTTTTAGTTCGTTATTGTTTATAATTTGATGACTTTTCAACTTCCCAAACTCATTCCTTTCCTCAAACTCAAATCTTCAATCGTATCCGATTACCATTCCAAGTCTCGTTGGGGATTTACGACCCGGGAAACCTTCTATACTACTTTCGGTATCATTGATTCTGCTTTTAGAACTATTCTACTATAATTTTTAATTCATATATTTTAAGGTATAGTTTGAACGAGATCAATTTTTTGGCACCGATGCCGGGGAGGCAGTGCAACATTTACTTTACGTCTGACCATCTGTTTGTTGAAATTGTGAATATTTACTTTTATTAAAAAAAAAAAAGTACAAAAATATTTTTCATTTCTTTTTAGTTAATTATCATATAAAAGCCAAGAAAAAACCAAAAAACATTGTCCATGAAAAAAAAGAAAAATAAAATTCACAAAATTTGTAAAAACACAAAAATATAATATTCTCAACTGAGTATTAATCTATAATAAGTTCCGGTGAACAGTTGGTCCCAATTCGAACAAAAGATTTAAAAACATACCATTTTTGTGTCTCTTAACCGACGTACGGATCACCTCAGAAAGTTACACAAACTATAAAGTGGGTATAAGGAGGGTTGTTTCCTAGGAACTACCGCGACCGAAAGGAG
The DNA here is from genome assembly GCA_026074375.1 of Tanacetum coccineum. Classification (NCBI taxonomy): domain Eukaryota; kingdom Viridiplantae; phylum Streptophyta; class Magnoliopsida; order Asterales; family Asteraceae; genus Tanacetum; species Tanacetum coccineum. The sequence continues at coordinate 7,149 of BQNB010066283.1, forward strand.
AAATAAGCTTCGCGCTATTCCTACTCTACGTCCTCGCTCACCTGTGAGTTCATCTTCTGAGAGCTACCGTGAAAGTAAGCAGATTATTTGGTTTAAGGGTTGTCCTTAACTCATTGTCCGTAAAATCAACTGTGAATTAATCTTTGAAAACCAAAAAAAAAAAAAAAAAAAAAATAGTGTAAATTTTTCTAATTTGTACTTCTATTTTGTGCAATAAGCGCACAGGTACTCTTCCTCAAGCCGTGTAGACTGTCGACAATACACAAGTTCGACAAACTTCTGTTGAATCATCTAATCTTGAGAAACCTTGATCATCCTCCCTAGTTACGATGGCTGATAAACGTACTATGGCGCATTGCTCGAGCACCCACCGATGGTATACGAGGATGGCGGATATTTTATGGGTCCGAAAATCACCGCAAATAACTTTGAGATCAAGCATGGTCCTACTGTAAATCTTACCAAAAACAAGCAAATTTTTGTGAAATGATAAAGAAGACCCACATGCTCTAATCCGTATTTCACAACAAGATCACTTCTACGATGAAGATTCCTGGAACGAACCAAATACGTCGTTAAACTGATGCTTTCCTCCCGTTTTCTCATCGAAGTGGCAGCCCATCGGTGGGGATTTGGCTAGAAAAAAGAACCCCCTCGGTCTCGATTGAAACATGGGATGATCTGTTCAAATTTATTAACAAATTGTTCCCACCCTCTAAAACGACCACAAATCTCAGAAATGAAATCACAAAGATTTCAGCAAAAATTTGATTAGAACGTTTTATGAGTCGTTAGGGATCGGTTTTGCCATGATCTGTTTTAAGGGGATACCCTCATTATGGTTAATCAGAATAGGCATCAACTCGATACATTCTATAATGCCCTTAACTCAAATGTTCAAGATTCACATTAACGCTGCTGCTAGCTGGTAACTTCTAGACATAAGTGGCCTCGGAAAAAATAGTTTAAAAATTATCGAAAGCAAGTCTAAGGTACTTTAATCAAGAAACACAAAGCTGTGGTAGCTAAAAATAAGTACAAGCTCGCCACCCAAGCAGTCACCTCTGATGTTGCTGAACTCAAAGGACATGTTCGGAGTAAATTTCAATTCTCGATAAAAGAACCAAACCCCAGCTTCCGCCCCCGTAAAAGCGTTGAACAAAGTTGTGTAACTTGTTGGGAGGTCTAGTTCTTTCAAAAACTGTCCCACCTCCAATAGCAACATGTACCATGACAATAACCAAGAGTAGTGTGTCCCAAGCGCTGGCGGCCAATTTCAACCAAGCTAATTCTGGTTATCAGACCTCCGATGGTCACAAATCAAATTCAGACCACCTGGTTTTCCTCCAGTTTCAGAATCCTCAAAGCAAATAATCAAAACAATTTCCAATCGATGGAAAAAACTATCAATCAAAACAGAGGAAACAACATTTCAACCAAATCAGATTTATCGAGAACCTCGCGGTTCATCACCAGCTATTTACTATCAACCAGTAGCTCATCTAAGGAGAATCCTGCTACCTCAACACGAACGACGTGTGTCAAAAAATAGATTTTTCAAAACAATTTCAATCGAGGAAATAACTTCAATCAAAACAGAGGAAACAATTTCAACCAAGGTCAGATTTATCGACCTCCGGTTCATCAACCAGTAGTTAATCAACCAGTAGCTCATCAAGGACCTGCTCCTCAGACACACGGTGTGTCAAAAACAGATTTTGAAAGATATGTCACAGCCAATGATGCAGTGTTGAGAAACATGCAAAACCAAGGTCAAAACCTGCAATCCCAAATGGCCGAAAGCCGTTAATCATGACACCGAGGTGACAAAGGACACGATGCCTCCTGCTAATAACGGAAGCACCGAAGACGTCCAACCTCCTGTTGTTCAAATTCAGTCTCGTAATCCAAATCCTGAGCCCACTGTTGCTCCTGTTGTGACTCCAATTCCTAAAGCATCAATTCCATTTCCATCACGAAGAAATGATGAAAAACGCAAGGAAAAAGCTAACGATCAAATCGAGAAATTTTACGAAATCTTTAGAGATTTAAGTTTCGAGATTAGCTTTACCGATGCCTTGATGCTCATGCCTAAATTTGCTTCGACTTTAAAAACCTTGATTGGAAACAAGGAAAAATTAAGCGAATTGGCAAGGACTCCTTTAAATGAGAACTGTTCAGCGGTCATCCTTAACAAGTTACCAAAGAAACTTGGAGACCCTGGCCGATTTCTGATTCCATGTGAATTCACGGGGATTACTACATGCAACGCATTGGCCGATCTTGGTGCGAGCATTAATCTCATGCCTTATTCTGTCTGGAAAGATCTCGCTCTTCCTGAACTAACCCCAACTTGCATGACGTTAGAGCTAGCAGATCGTTCAATCACTGAACCAATTGGTATTGCTAAAGACGTCCGTCTAATGGTGGGAAAGTTCCAATTTCCAGCTGACTTCGTAGTTGTTGATTTTGAACCAGACCCCCGAGTCCCTTTGATTCTCGGGCGATGTTTCTTAAAAACAAGTCATGCTTTGATAGATGTTTATGGAGGAGAGATTACCCTTCGTGTTGGCAAGGAAGCCATCACATTCAACCTGGACCAAACCTCAAAATACACAGCTGATTACGACCATATGACGGCAAACAAAATCGACGTCATCGAAATGGCTTGTGATGAGTATTCTCAAGAGGTCCTAGGATTTTCAAACGTGATCGCGAGTGGCAATCCCACTCCATATTTTGAGCCTATTGTTTCTACTGCTTCTCCAAATCTCACTCCTTTCGGGGACAGTGACTTTCTCTTATTTGAAGAAGCAGATTCGTTTCTTGCTCTAGAAGATGATCCAACTTCATCTGAAGTTGATCCAACTTATCAGGATCCTGAGGGGGACATCCTGATTCTAGAAGCAATTTTGAACAGTGAACCACCACCCCCCCTCCCAAATCATGAACAATATATGCCTGAAGTTAGGAAAGAACTCAAACTCTGTGAAGCTAAAACCGTTGAACCTTCCATTAATGAACCTCCCGAGGTTGAACTCAAGGAACTGCCACCCCATCTTGAATACGCATTTTTAGAAGGTGACGACAAGTTGCCTGTCATAATTGCTAAAGACTTAAAAGATGAGGAAAAGGCAGCACTTCTCAAGGTTCTTAAGTCCCACAAGCGAGCCATCGCTTGGAAACTCTCCGACATAAAGGGTGTTAGCCCAGAATTTTGTACTCACAAAATTCTAATGGAAGAGGACTATGAACCATCTGTGCATCTTGGTATAGATTAGTGTTGTGTATTGGATTAAACTAGTGGGATAACAGACAGAAAAATAAATTCTCACTTGATAGGAATCAAGCGAGTAGACCTAAGCTAAATTAAATTCGAAACCTAACTATTCCCTACGCAGCGGTGCCAAAAACTTGATGTGGTCGTTGTAAACACACCAGGTTTTACAACTCCCTAGGCAGAGTACCTACTCGTCGCAGTTTAGTATAGGCAAGACTCGGGGGTTGTTATCATTCTCTAGGGGAATATGTTGGAAAGGCTCAAATTAAATGTAACTAAGGTCTATGGGTTGAAAGAAGATTATTTTTATGTTTTTATATTTTATGAAAGCAGGTAAATCTCTGGTTTAAAGGGGTTTTGATTTAACTAATAACTACTCCTAATTGCAAGAATAAAATAAACTAGGAAACATTTATACAATGAAGCGTATGTACCTAGGATGCACTACTCCATGTTAGCTATCCAATTCTACCTATTGCTTTGTCAACCTCGTTATGTAATGTGTAAGTATTTCCTAATTCATAAACGACTTACATGAACTCGTCGTCTATGTAATATTCCGTTAAGGCAACGCACAAGTAAAGTAGTATGAAGACTATTCCAAGGCCCTTATGAGTACATTACATGCATTAAAACACTTAAAAGGGATCAACCATATAATGGGTAAGGTAGTATGAAGACTGTTAATGATGGTATCCTTTCTATACAATCGCGTTTCCCTATACGTGTATGCTAATGTAATATTGTATAGCCAGTTTTCTAGAGCCTAACGCGCACATCCATCACAAGAAATAAAAGGAAACAAGAATTATAAACTATAATCAATTAAACTCATTGAATTTGCCAGGCCTTAATGATGAATATAGAGGATCCACAACATAAATAAAAAAACAATAAGATCTAATTAATTAATGACAAGTTTCATGCATTCCCAAATAAATACTAGATGAATTAGCCAAGCATACTTAAATAAGAACAATCAACAATAAGAATTGAAGACATAATAAAGATATAATCAAGAATCCAAACCATTATAAGATGTTTATGGAATGAATTAGACCTTCTAAGTTCCTAAAAAAACACCTACCCAAACCATAGAATCGGACTTAGGGTTTAGGGTTGGAAAAAACAAAGTTATGAGGCGGTATTTATAGGCATAAACTAAGTCGGTTCATCCAGACGGCGTCGGGATTCTAGCGATGTCATCACCACTCTTATTTTACGATTTTGTAGATTTTCTTGTCGCGGTCGCGTGGGCAGTTGAATCGTCAAAATCCGAGTTCGTATGAAGGAGTTATGATCAAAACAATATCTACTACTTCGCGCGCAAGTTGAATGGTCATCTTTATCTTGTAGCGTTATCATCCCGTTGAATCTTTTAAGGTTTCATTAAGTCGATTACATTTTGATGGCATCGCAAATATATTGACGTCGTCGCTTTTGCATCCTGACGCCGTCGCAAGGAATTGCGACGCCGTCTCCACTGTATGGCTTTTTCTTCTTCGACTTTGGTGTAGAGTTGCAATCTCGTCTGTTTCTTCCCAAAATGAGCCCAAGTCATGTATATTTCCTCCAAATGCCATCCAAGTGCTAAAAATACAAAAAAAATGATTAAGTACGTATTTTAAGCATATTTGCATGATTTAGAGGGTTAAATAACCCCGAGAAAGTATATATATGACACCTCACCAAAGCTCTTGATGAAGGTTACTCTAGTAAGAACTAGGTTAGGAAGTATCTAAGGGCTCTACATCCTAAATGTAGAGCAAAGGTCACGGAAATTGAAGAGTCGAAAGACTTGACATCACTATCACTTGATGAACTCATCGGGAACCTTAAAGTTCACGAGATGATCATCAAGAAAGACTCCAAAATAGTCAAAGCTAAAGGAGAAAGGAAATCCCTTTCTTTAAAGGCGAAAAAGGAATATAGTGATGAAGAAAGTTTGACTTCTGAAAGTGAAGACGAAGAGTACGCCATGGCGGTTAGAGACTTCAAGAAGTTCTTCGAAAGAAGAGGTAGGTTCGCTAGACAACCACCATTAATGACAAAAAGACATTCCAAAGAAGCCAAGAAGACAAGAATGGAAAAAGTGATAGGAAATGTTTTGGATGTAGAGACCTAAATCATCTCATCGGAGAATGTCCAAAACCACCGAGAGACAAGACCCAAAAAGCCTTCGTCAGAGGTCTCGTCTGAAGATAACATCACATACATTCTCACTAAACCTCTTAAACGTGAGTCGTTCAATTATTTTCGTCTTGGTTTAGGAATGATGGAACACATTCCGTAAATTGATCTCTTCTTTTCTTCTAAGACTCGATTCTAGTCTATATTCCATTCCGTGTCGTGACTACTTCATCTGAAGTATTTTAAGCATTTTTAATTAGCGAAATGAAAATTAAAATGTCACTCCTTTCGTAAAATTCGTCAAAAATCGAGTCCAAAATACCTTTGTTAAAGGCGACCCCCATAAAATAGGCGGGCCCCTGATTAAATTTGGCGGCCCCCATATATTTATGGGACCGCCGGCTGAATGACCCTTAAGGTCTGACCATATTTTTATTTTTCAAAACAAACAATCCCCTTTCTCTTCAAACCTGCGACGAACAAAAACCCCATAACTACCAAACTTCAAAATTAGCCATAAAAACATAAATTGAAGGTGCAAACTGTTGGAGTATGCTCGTGTCATAATAAATAATTATACGGCTAGACACTTGTGAGCCTTTGGGGTCACACACATATACACTAAGGTACCACTTTATATATCGTGTTTATTGTATTTACTGTATATAAATAACATACGTAATGCGGTAACAATATCGCGCCTCTTCTAACTAAGTAATGGACTTAGTTTATTGGACTTGGAAAAAAAATGAAAAGCCCATTTAGCCTATAAGAGGGGTCGGCCATATGGTGTAGAGAGGGGATAAGATTTGTTTTGGTTTTAGTTAAATATATAGGGATAATCTCCTCATTATTTGATAACCACTTACCAAAAATTCTCCTACTTCCACTCCTTTGATATACACGGATCAAAACTATAACCCATCTAGGGTTTGTATTTTTCTTGATTAATCACTTGAATCTAGCTTATTCAATGTGTATTCCAAGGTTACAGGTTTAGGACTAGCATCCAAGAGATATACGGTGAAGTGTAGTGTGAATTATTCATAGAGTTGACCTCCTTTGATTACTTGGTTTCTTGGGTGGTTCGCATATACAATAAAGTCACCACTAAATTCTACCCATCACGCTACAAAGGTATAACTAATATTTGTTTTCTTTAGATTAATCATATGCCTCTATGGATCCGGTTATAGGTGCTTTATCCGCTGCATTATTCATTTTATAATATGTTATATATTTTCTCAGCACCTATAGTGGTATCACGAGCCATCATATGATGTCATATGATTATCGTGTATGCGTAAAAATGGCTAAAAACGCGTGTTTTTGATATATTTAAAGAGAAATTTTAAAAAAGACCCTACCCTAGGGTTTTTTTTGAAATATTTCAACCCTAGAGGGTGCTTAATGATCTGTGGATTTTTTTTTGATACCCATAACGCCAATTTGTTATGTAAATTATCTTTAATGGTTTTGTTAATCGGGTAGCGTCTTAAATGGCCTAAATCACGTGTTTTGGATTCACGAATTCATGAATTGGTTTTAAATCGCCCCTTTGGGCATTTTTTTTATGGTGATAATATGATTCTTTTAAGGTGCTTAGATATAGTACTTTAATGTTCTTTAAGTCTCATTGGTTACACGTTTAAACATCGGAGGTTTTCATTCTTAGTTAATTAATTTTCTTTTCGATTTATCGTTGGCTATAACAATTTACTTATTGTTTTATTTTGTATCCATGTAAAAAATAATGCATGTTTGAGCCATTGTGACGTAGCCCAAAACCTTGTTGTATATATGATATTTTGTATTTATGAGTGTTTTGTATGAAAATCGATGGAAAACTCTTGCACCAATAGTGACATATGATTTGAGGGCATGGCTTGCGTTTATTTCCCTTTTAGGTTTTGCCATTGTTTCGGCTTCATTTATATGCTTTTAATTTTGATTGTAGCCATTTTTTGAGCATTTTACAGTATTTAGATGATAGGTAAAATGTATCTAGTTATCAAAATATTGTAACCATTGTTTGGATTCGAATGGCGAAAGAGGTAAAGTCATAAAGTCAAATTCAGAGCTGCTAGAGTAACTTCCACTAAAAATGGATTTCCTAAAGTTCTTTAAGGAGTTAGAGGCCAAAAAAAATTTTTGCAGGTACACAACTCATATGGATACAACTTCTTCAACTGGGGCTCAGATTGGGGAAGACTTCTTCTAGGAGTTTCAGGCCCCTAAAGTTAGCTTAAATTTTCTGGCAGATTTGGACATCATGTTCACTTAGGGTTCTATTTGCTCTTGATAGGTCTTGGAGCAAGTGGGGGCCCTCTTTGTGATTGTATTGGTTAACCCTTAATTGACTTCTTGGTTTTTGTGATGGCCCACGAGACCAAGCATAGGTTTTTCTTCGGTTGAGGCTTTGCATACTTATAGTTGTGTTTGGTTGCTTTTATATATGTTTGGAATGTATATAACTTGCAAATGTTTTTATAAAACTAAAAATAAAACACAAACCAATTTTAGAAACTAAATCTTTGATTTAGTTTAAAGTTTAAATATGATTTGAAACTAAATCTTTGTTTTTAATAAATAACACTTAATTTGTTATGCTTGTTATTTAATTTATGTATTGTCCAATTAATATTTATCCCACTTAGGTTATATATTAGTCTTTAATGGGACAACTTGATACACATAAAAGTAAAACAATGATTAGACTTAAGTTAAAAATGGCTTTTTAACTTATGCTACGAAGGTTATATATTAGTCTTTAATGGGACAACTTCCTCGTACACAATTTTGATCACGTATTTATCAAAACTAATACCCGTCAAAAATTTAAGTCCTGCCGTCTAATCGATTGAGTTCACATCAATTACCTTTTACTCTGCGTGAGACGTAGGTGAATTGTAACCCAGGGTGATTATTCTCTATGCTTGAGACCTATACATATTTTCACATGTTCTTAAATTGGATGACTTAATCAAGTTAAGCGGGTGAGACCTTAACCCGAGGCAAGGATGGGACTAAACATGCCAGCTTGACATTAGTTGCTTGTTCACTAGTGCCATGAGTCTTATATGGTCTAAGAATTGCACAAGTCTTGCAATTGGTGAACGTCGCCTACCTATTAAATCTACCATTACTAGCAGATCAACTGATGTGATGGTGGAACCTCAAGGAGGGTCTTAGCCTTTTATAAAATTAATTGTTTTATATTATAAACTTAGGTAGTTAATTTTAAAATGATTAATTATTGAAAATACTAGAAGTTTGAACTTTATTTTGTAGATGGCTGCAAATCAAACCACAAACAACAACTCAATCAGGTCAATTCTCGATAAAGAGAAGTTGAATGGCAGCAACTTTTTGGACTGGTATCGCAACCTGATGATTGTCCTTAGGAATGAACAAAAGTTGCACCACCTAGAAGAGGCCTTACTTGAAGCGCCTCTTGCCACTACAACTGCTACAGTTCGCAACGCCTACACTTGTAGGGTTGCTAAACAACAAGAAGTAGCTTGTCTTATGCTGGTGAGCATGACCCCAGAGATCTAAAAGAACTTGGAGGACCACACCGCATTTGAGATCTTACAGGAACTAAAAACTATGTTCCAACAGCAGGCTGAGCAAGAATTGTTTGAAACTGTCAAGGCATTTCATGCTTGCAAACAGGAGGAAGGCCAATCTGTTAGCACTTATGTGCTAAAGATGAAAGCCTACTTGGACCAAATGGAGCGTCTTGGCTATCTCATGCATCTAGTTCTTGCGATGAACTTGATTCTTACTTCACTCTCAAAGGACTATGATGCTCCTGCTGTCCATGGGGAAGACTATACCTGAATTGCATGCCATGTTGAAACTTGCAGAAAAAGGTATACCTGAGAAAGCTCCTGCTGTCCTGGCTATAAGGCAAGGTCAAATCTAAAAACCTAAACAGCAAGCACGAGACATGGGAAAGAAAAAGGCCAAGGGCAAGAGCAAGTTGGCTTACGACCCCAAGTACAAGATCCCCTCACCTACTAAAAAGGAGCATCTTGTCAAGGACTCAGAATGTCATCATTGTCGTAAGACTGGACACTAGAGGAGGAACTGTCCTCTTTATTTAGCAGAGTTGAAGAAGAACAAAGCTAGCACGTCTGGCACATCTGGTATCTTCACTATAGAACTCTACTCATTTCCTAAAAGTAATTCCTGGATTTATGACACTGGTTGTGGCACTCACATTTGTAATACAATTTAGGGGCTTAAAGGAATTCGGAAAATGAATAAAGGTGTTTTGGATCTGTATGTTGGCAATGGCAACCATGCAGTTGTCTAAGCCATGGAGGCTTTGATCTTACCCTCCCTAGTGGAATGGTTCTTGTATTGAAAAATTGTCATTTTTCCCCCTCTATTACTAAAGGGGTTATTTTACTTTTACGTTTATGGGATAATGGTTTTCTTTATAAATTTACGTATAATGGTGCTATTTCAATTTCTAAGGATGATTTATTTTATTTTAATGATATTCCACGTGATGGTATTTTTGAGATTGATATGCATAATCATATATCCAATGAGCGTCCTATATACACATGTAGCAACAAGAAATCCAAGCACAACTTGGATTCTACTTTTCTATGTCGTCTTGGCCATATAAACGAGAAATGCATTGCGAAGCTGTAACATGATGGGCTTCTCGAGTCAACTGATGATGAGTCTTTTGACATATGTGTATCTTGTATATCTAGAAAGATGGCAAGAAAGCCATTCACTCATGCAAGTGAAAGGGCTGATGATCTACTTGGACTCATCCATAGTGATGTATGTGGCCCATTTAGAACCACGTCTAGTGAAGGTGCTAACTACTACGTTACTTTTACTAACGACTTTAGTAGATATGGTTATGTTTACTAGATTAAACATAAACATGAAGTCTTTGAAATGTTCAATACATTCCAAAACGCAGTAGAAAATCAACTCAGAAAGACTATAAAAGCACTTCGATCGGATCGAGGAGGCGAGTATTTAAGTCAAGAGTTTTTAGATCATCTGAGGAGTCATGGGATCATCTCACAACTTACTCCCCCTTATACGCTACAACATAATGGTGTGCCAGAGAGGAGAAATCGAACTTTGCTTGACATGGTTCGATCCATGATGAGTCTAACTACTTTGCCAATGTCTTTTTGGGGTTATGCTCTAGAGTCTGCTGCACGCATACTCAATATGGTTCCAACAAAGAAGGTAAATAAGACTCCATATGAAATATGGCACGGGAAAGTTCCAAATTTGTCTTACTTGAAAGTCTGGGGTTGTGAGGCCCTCGTTAAATGAGACACGCCAAACAAACTTGAATCCAGATCTATCAAGTGCATTTTATAGGATACCCAAAGGAAACGATGGGTTACTATTTCTACTACCAAACTAAGAACAAAATATTTGTTGCTCGGTATGCTAAGTTTTTTAAGAGTAATCACATATCACAAGAAGCAAGTGGGAGCACTGTAGACTTTGATGAAATTCAAAGGCAAGATGCACAACCTTCTGAGAACACTAGTAAACATCAAACTAAGACCGAACATGATGAATTCGATCCTCAAACTGATGTTAATCTCGTTCGTAGATCCGCAAGGATACCTCAAGCACCTGAACGATATGGTTTCTATGTCGATGCTGAGGAACATGAGTTAGGAGATCACGGTGAACCCCTTAACTATCGAGTTGCATTATTAGATCCTGAATCTGAAAAATGACTTGAAGCTATGAACGCAGAAATGCAATCCATGAAAGACAACCAAGTCTGGGACTTGGTTGATCTTCCTCCTAACTGTAAGACAGTAGAGAGTAATTGGCTCTTTGATGACATCAAATAACGTTACATTTATACCATCATTTATCCCGAATAAATTATCCACTTTTATATAATTATTGCAAGAATCATTACTTAATTGCTTAAATTTGTAAATTGCAGTAATTATCGAGTGATTTGTGAAGACATGCTAAAAGGCGCACTTTTTGGAGCTTAAATGATATATTTAAAGATTGCTTAATTCTACTCAATACGCTGTATCCACAAAAGGAGATACGGCGTATCAGCGCCTGGACTTCACAAGAAAACGCGTATTCTCAATACGGCGTATCTATGTTTCCCTATATGTCGTATCCAGTTGGATAACTATTCAGATATTTGGCAAATAATTACAATTTGGGAAGTTATATTTGATTGATTATAAACTTAGCGCGCACTCCAAGAAAAACACCCTAATAAGCCGTATTGACCTAGCTCAATATGGCGTATCCAGTCTTTTTCAGACACTATAAATAGAAGACTCAGAAACGAGTTTTCAGTGTGCAAAATCATGTTCTCTATACCATACACATAAAAGATGACTTTCTGAAGAAAAGAAGAGCAATCAAAGGTCAAGCATCGATCACGATTCCATAGAAGATGTCGTGTAATTCCTATACTCTTGTAATCATTTAATTTTTGGTATCATTCGGTAAAACGTTTAGTTTACCTTGGTTATTTGATCACGCTTGTATAATTACAATGGTTATGGGCTAATACCTTAGGGTATTAGCCATCTTAATGAAGGTTTAATGTTTGGTTTGTTTTAAAATCAATTTCTTAATTTATCGTTGAAAGTTTAATTATGTTTATCACATGATACTTGTCTACGTGTTTGAATATGCAACCTATCATTCAACTGGGTCTAGTTACGCCTAACAAGTGAACTAGATACTGGGATAGCTCTCCATATCGTGTTTTATATTACTGGACCAATAGGATCACAAATAATGTTCTATCTTTGTCTTTAAATTATGAGCTTAGTTGGACCGGCAGGTGACCCGTAATGTTTCAACAAGTATGTTCTTAATTAATTGATAAAGACTTGAACAGTGAACTACCAGTATATAAAATACCGTCAAACAGTAAGTGGGTAAAGTCCCGATGGGCTAGGGTTTAACAAGATCACCATTGCTTTAATCCCTAGATAGATTATAATTAAACTAAAAGGATGCTTTATGCGGATACGTTAATTGTGACAGGATTCAACGTGTCTAGGTCTTAGGATGATGTCCCGCCTAAGTCTTAAGAATGATATGCCGCTTCGAGATAAGAAATCATTGCACTAAATAAACAAACCAGCGTTTAATCGGATTTAATATGGCTAATACGGTTTTCTATCATTTGGCTTGTACCGCTCTTTTATCTTCTGATTGTTTTCTTGCATGTTTATTGTGTTTAGAATTGATTATTGTCACCATAAAACCTGTGCCAGTCTCTCAGGCTGAAAACCCCCCATTATCATTAGAACTAGGTTTAGCATAGGTTTAACAAGTAATTAGAATTAACTTAATTAGAGTAATTAAAATACTGATAGAATATAAGGTTAACGACCTCGCTCTTAGTGTTCGACACCCTACTTACCACGAAACTCCACCCGATCGGGTACACTGCCCGTTAAAGTGTTGTTTTAGGATAAGTCGGCTAAATATAAATTTAAAACTTGGTAATCAATAAATTGACCCTACACGACAGCACATCAAGTTTTTGGCGCCGTTGCCGGGGAGTGAAAAAGTTTAACCTTTAATTTTATTAGTATTTCTAACCATTAGCTTAGAATAATTTAATTAGTGTAATTTAATTCTGTTTGTATTTAATTTAATTGTGTGATTAATTGTGTGTTTAAATTCCCGCATTATTTAATTGTTTTCTAAGTATCCTGTTCTGAATGGATGTCAAGACCGCCTTCTTGAATGGTCGCCTAAACGAAGATGTTTATATGGTGCAACCTGAGGGGTTTGTAAATCCAAAGCATCCTAGACGAGTATGCAAGATTCAAAGATCCATTTTTGGACTTAAGCAAGCTTCTAAGAGCTGGAACAAGAGATTTGATGAGGAGATCAAAAGGTATGGTTTCACTCAATATCCCGATAAGCCATGTGTATATAAGAGAGCTAGTGGAAGTATCGTCGTTTTCCTAATCTTATATGTCGATGACATATTACTCATGGGAAACAATATTCCAATGCTACAAGATGTTAAATCTTGGCTTGGAATATGTTTTACCATGAAAGAATTAGGTGAGACGGCATATATTCTAGGAATCAAGATCTATCAAGATAGATCAAGGTGGTTAATCGGTTTAAGTCAATATGCATACATTGACAAAATCTTAAAACGATTCAAGATGTATGCTTCCAAACGTGGAACTATTCCATTGCAACCCAATGTAGACTTAAGTAAGACTCAAGGACCCTCCACACCGGAAGAGGTGATGCGAATGAAAGGAATACCTTATGCTTTGGTTGTAGGTTCTATCATGTACGCAGTGAGGTGCACTAGACTTGATGTGGCGTTCTCTGAACCTAACGAGTAGACACCAACAAAATCCAGGAAAAAGTCATCGGACTGCTGTAAAGAACATACTGAAGTATCTTAGAAATACTAAAGATATGTTTCTTGTTTATGGCGGTGATTCCACAACTAAGCTTAGTGTACTTGCTACACTGACGCTAGTTGGGAGACTGATCAGGACGACCTTCGATCTCAGACGGGGTATGTCTTCGTGATGAATGGAGGCGTTGTTGATTGGAAAAGTTCTAAGCGAAGCACTACCACAATGTCTTCTATAAAAGTTGAATACATAGCTGCAATGGAAGCAATTTGGATACGTAAATTCATTTATGGGCTTGGCGTTGTTCCTAATAATGATAGACCTATGGATATGTACTGTGACAACACCGGTTCCATTACCATAGCCGATGAACCTGGTGTTCAAAAGGGTGCCAAACATTTTTGACGAAAATATCACTTTATTCGAGAAGCTATTCAAGAAGGTGATATACGTATTCGCAAAGTTCATACAGATAACAACTTGGCTGATCCATTGATATTCGTCTAAACATGGTATCAAATAAATAACCCTCAAATATATATATTTATAAAAATACATATACGTATACGTAAGCAAAGTATCTTACAAATTACTCTTAGGAAAGAATAATACGTAATCAACACTGGTATCGTTCTCCTCGGTGAGAGGTGAATGGAAATTCACGTTTATGTCAGGAATCGAGCTTGATTATCATAAAAGATTTGGGTTTGATTTCTAATTCTAATAACGCAAATGGAAAGTAAAATTAAGGCACGATAATCTAAAAAGGCACAATTAAAACATTAAGCATTAAAACGATAACGGAAATTTAAAAAAAACTGCGACTAAAAACCTAAATTATCAAATTTTAACCCTAAAAATGTAAATTTCAAATCTAAAAGTCCTAAATGAATAAAAATAATTTTTGAAAAAGAAATTATATTTTTTAGACTTTTATTTTATTTTTTATGAATTTAATCTAAAAATATTATTAAAAATATTAAACTAATTTATAAAAATCTAAAAAATTTAAGAAATATGCTTTTAACTATTTAAAACTTAAGAAAAATAAAACGGAAAAATAAGCTAAAGACAATAAGCAGTAATAAGCAAATAAGCATAAACCTAGAAATGCATTTAACAAATAAATGGAGCAAAGAAGTAAATGAAAAAGTCCCTAGGGCAGTTGGTTGAGTGCGTGTGTGTGTGTGTGAAGGGGAGGTCACAGGTTCGAAACCTGTGGCCCCCCTACCCTTTTTGATAAAACATTTTTTTTAATTTTCTTTTTGAAAAAGCTAAACTATAAGCACAAATAAGAACTTTTAATAACGGGACATATAGCTTAAACTTATTAATAAGCAAGAAAAAAGCTTTTGAAAATGGCAGTTTGGCTTTTAAGCTTATATACTTTTAAGCTAAAACTAATTTGGCTTTATGGACTTAATAAGAAAAAGGAAAAACAAATAAGCTGAAAACAACCCTTCACCTAGACCTAAGAAGCACAAAAAAAATGCATACTAATTAAGCTTAAAACTGACAGAAAGCTTTAAGAAAGATTGCTCAACAAGGGCTTTTAAAGACTTACACTTCTAATTTAAACTAAGACTAAGAACTAATAAGCATTTTTTTTATGCTAAAAATTAGAAACAGATATGGGACTAGCCTTAATAAGCACTAAAAACTAAGAAATAAGTAAATGACAAAAGCTAAACAAACACCAATAAGCAAACAAAACAGAGGACTCTAAACAGATTTTAGAGGACTATTATCAGAATTTAAGCTAGGATTTAGAACAAATAAGCATTAAGATTAAGCTAGAAACCTAAAACATATGAAAACCTATACTCAAATGACTAAAATAAGCTAAACTTGAGAAAATAAACTAAGAAATGAAGCTAAGAAAAAGACTTAAAAAGTATGGCAGACTAATATTTTTTGGCTTTTTCTTGAAGTTTTAAAAAGACAATTTGCAGCCCTATATTTAAGCTAGAATAAGCTGATTTAAAAACTCGAAAAGTAAAAAACAGGTTAATCTTAATGTCTAATGAACTTATACTATCAATTTCAGATCCTAAAATAAGCTTAATCTAACCTAAATTTGCTATTGATAACTGGACTTTTTAAACTTTGAAAAATGAGACTAAAACATTTTAACAGATTT
This sequence comes from Tanacetum coccineum, assembly GCA_026074375.1. Classification (NCBI taxonomy): domain Eukaryota; kingdom Viridiplantae; phylum Streptophyta; class Magnoliopsida; order Asterales; family Asteraceae; genus Tanacetum; species Tanacetum coccineum. Next base: position 23,086 of record BQNB010066283.1, read on the forward strand.
TGACTTAAAAACAAAGGACAAATACAAACTTAAACTAGTTATATTCTATTGCATAATGGACCAAAATAAGCATGAAATCAACACCTACAAATCACTAATTAAGATCTAATCAAATAAGTTGAATTATTAAACAAGAACACCACAAATTCAAACCATGTATAGAATAAACCTTAAAACCTAGATCTAAACAATAACAACATATAAAAACGATCTTTAAGACTAAATTTAAGCTTGCCAAAACTGATTTAAGAACCAAAAGTGACTTAAGCAGCACTAACATAGGTTAGTGCTACTTGTGCCAAACACCCCTTTAAAAAACTGAAATCACACATTAAGCTTTAACAGACTTAATTAAGCTCAAATAAGCTAAAACAGATTAAGATCTAATGATGATAAGGACATATAAGCAATAAAATACATAGAATAAGCAGTGAATAAGCAAATAATAAGCTGAGATAAGCATAAAAACTAATTAAGCTAGAAATAAAGTAAGAGAAGTGTACCTTAGTCCTCTGCTTAAACAAGGACAAAAATTCTCAATAGAGCTTATCAACTAGCTCCAGCTTGTTAAAAACAAGCTAGTAAGGTCCATAAGCCCATCCATATTTGGCTTATCATCCAAAAATAAGCTGAGGTGATTTAAGTAAATTGAAGAAGTAGCTTATTCAGTTTAATTATGAGAAAACTAAACTGAATAAGAGGTAGCTTAATTAGTAAAAAGAGCTTATGTAACTTCTAAAACCATGATTAAGCAAATTGCAAAAGAGTTAAAATAGAAATGTAAAGACAGAATTTTAATAAAACTAAATTTTATTGAATTGAAAAGGATTACAATGCTTGAAAATGGAAATTACAATATTAAAACAATAATAAGCTGGAAAATTAAGCTATAAGCTACACTACTCCTACTCCTAAGCTAGATAAATCCTACTGTGTGAAATCCTATACTATTTATAGTGAGCAAGCGAAGCTTCTAGGTCTTGAGACGCTCCTCCATCTAATTTGATCTCAACCCTTGATTAAAACAAACTCAAATCCATCCCTTGGATCACGTACACGTTATTGTAGCCAATAGGAATCCATGGGATTTCCAGCCTGGCTTAAATAGGTGTCAGAGGTGTCAGAGACATGTTCTAGAATGATAAGAGTGTGTGTGTGTAAAGGATTTAACCTGTGTGATTTTGTTCTGTGTGTAAAAATGGAGGGAACGTGTGATGAAGATAAACAGTAATTTCCCTTTTTGACTCGTTTAGTTATAACTTTGACCATTCATTTGAGGTTTGACTTGGATTGGGTCAGGTTATAAAGTATTGGATTTGGGTTTTTCAATTTGGGCTTGGATTTGTTTATAAGGTTTTTATGAATTGGAAAATGGATTAAGGTTTATATTTTATAGATACAAGGTTAATGGGTTGACCCGGCCCAATAAAATGGGTATGGGTTGGCCCATTAAAAATGTATACGCCTTCGGCTTCGTTTTCTCACACTCTTTTCATTCCCGGGCTCTGTTTTATCTGTTTTGCTTTATTATTTTGTCCTTTTGTGTAATATCCGTTACCTGCAAGACATAATTGACAAAACAAACATATACAATGTATTTTTATGTATTTATTGGTCATTATTAGTCTTTTTAGCTTAATAATAAGAGACAAAAGATATGTGATTAAGCACATATCATCTATTTACAAAGCTAATGTCTTTCACCAAACATGTTAAGCATGCTAGGAACATTGGACTTAGACCAGCTGGTAGTTTCATGTAGATCTGTTTATTTTAGTATTTGAATAATTATGATGTAAAACAGTTTTTATTTCATAATGAATTGATATACTTGGTGTGATCGTTTTCATTCTATAAATACTGTGTCCTATATTAGCATGTTTAAATCCATGAATAATTTATTTGTTCTAAATCGTCCATTGTCAGTTAATGATACGGGAGCATCATTGAATTAAGACAAATGTGAGTGTTTTGGTTATATTTATACAGTATGAATATTAAAGGATGATACCGCCAAACTCATATGTTGTTCATTGGATGAACATTGGACTGACCCAACCTACTACGATCAATCACAACGTTGGATCGTCGACATAATGAATTTGCAAGTGGTTTAGGCTCTTATCCCTTAGACTTGAGATGCAAGTAGGTTATGTGTGTGTGGAATGTAAATCTTTGATATGGTTCAAACGTGACCCCCTAAATAATGCTTTGCTATAAAAGGCCATCGTTCATTAGGATTGAAACACATACGACCCGTTGCAAGTCAATAATAAGATTTGTTTTCCTCACAATGTTATAGGAGTTATATACTCACTGAAGGATTTATTATTTGATGCTACTAAGAGGAATAAAAGAAGAATGATACAAACCCGGGGAATTACAAAAGTTTTAATTCGACAATATGAAATCTAAGAAGATGGAGGATTCTAGAAGACTGCTTAAAAAGGTAAAGATCAAACGATTAAAGGTGAAAAAAAGGAATTTTTTTTTTTTTTTTTAATGATTTTTTTTCCCTAATACAATTAACATTTCATTTATAAGTCTAAAAGACTCAATAAATAAATGAAATCCCAAACATTGTTTATGTGTGTGTTTTAAAGGTGTTTTAAATCATGTTATATAAAAACATCACATCTCACCATTTGAGATCAATTTAGCCCTAAAGATTCAAAGTATCTTTGGACCCTATTACATTAGGTAACACGTTCTATCATGATCAAATAGAGTTGGGGCTTGTATGAATGTAAAACCTTGTAAATAACATTGTTCTTTGTTTAAATTCTGTTGCGCATCAACAAACTTTGTTATTATAGATCCTAGATGAGTTCTAAACGATCTTCATAATTGGTATCAGTGCCTGGTTGTGACAACCATGACTTTGGCAGGTTAGTCAAACTATTAGTGTTGACTTATGTATCTGTTGCAATGTATGGGTTATGTGTTATCTGTGTTTATAACGTGTTTTATATGATGGTTTATGTTTGGACATGTGAGATTTGGGTTATCATCCATTGACGTGGATCGTTCTCATGGGATTGGATTTTGTGTTGATTTTGTGAGTTAATATCGTTCATTTTTTGTGACAAGAAAATGATTTCAGTGAGTTGAGCGTTTAGAGTAATTACCATGTAATACTATTATTAAACGTTTTTTATGTGTTAATAATGTTAAGGTATAATAGTGTTAGTGGTTAGAATAAGAAGAAAAGAATTCACTATTTTTGAAAGTTAGGTTTAAAAAAAATGAAAAGTTGTTTATTTTTAAAAGCATTAGTAAAGTGCGATTATGCAAACATGTATGCGCAAATAAAGCTTAGGGTTTTTTAGAAAATTAAGTTGTATACAAGTAATTAGTTAATTTTTATATATATATATATATATATATATATATATATATATATATATATATATATATATATATATATATATATATATTAATATATATAAATTCGTTTTGGAAAAAAAAAGAAAAAGAAAAAAAAAGAAAACTAGTTTTGATTTGAATTAGGATTCAAAGGTTATAAATATGGATAAGAGTAATAACCAAAAAACTTTTCCTTCCCCTCTCCCCTAGAACCTGTCGAACCCTACTCCCAAAGAAAAAAAAAAAAATTTTTTAATCAAGAATCACGGACAAGAACTAGTATGTTTATTAAACTATGTAATTAGTTATCTTTAAATCATGTAAACATACTTATTTTGGAACTAGGGTTTTCATAAAATTTAGATTTGTATGACTTTAATGATGATTACGATAATTAGGATGATTGGTAAATTAAATTTGGGATTTTATGGTGCAAGAGTATAGGGTTGGAATCGCGTTAGAACTTGATTTAGATTAGGGCAGAATTTAGGGTTGTGTTGTTCGGCTGTTATCTCGATGATGGTAATAGATTTTGTCAAGTTTCCGGTGTCTAAGATGTAGCTCAAAGAGTCTAGTTTCCATAAAATCCAGCCTCAAAAGTTGTTAAGGTCGGGAAGTCATTCAAATGTTGGTTACGAGAAAAGTTATCAAAGCAGTAAATTCGGGTCAGATTTAGGTCAAATTACGAGGTGTGAAACCCCCACTTAAAATTTGAATTAGGATTAGCCAACCTACAGGAGTTTATTTCTATGTGTCTATTAAAAATCCCCCAAAGGAGAGCTTCTGATTTGGAGTCTAAGTATGGTTTTTAGGTCCAAACTTTTTAGTGTGCGATCAGATCCGAAACTGAGTAGTTAAAAGTTTGATTTTATTTGGGACACTTAAGAGTGTAAATAAATTAGTGGAAAAATCATGGGGATAGTAAACACATGATATTGAACCTGTGATTTTTGGTAAAATTTATAAAGGTCAGTAGGTGTGGTTTAGAAAATGGTAAAGTGACATTAAAATTCTGCGTTTTCGGGTAAATTGTTGAACATTGGAAAAGTGTGTAAACATGTTGGTTAAGGTTGGGCATGGTGTCATGGTGACCCATGAGGGTAATTAAACATCTTAGACATCCATCATATGATTGTTACATGGGCATAAGCAATTGGCTTGGTCGCGTGTAACACGTGTTTGTTTTGTTGTTTAGATTTGTGCTAGTGTTTGTGGAAGCTGCAAAGCAATCAGGTGAGTTTCATAGCCCCTTTTTCTTATGTTTTCTTGGGGTGAAAATGATGCTATGAGTTTAAATGTTTTAGTTACTGTGATAATGTGTTTTAAATGAGGCATGGACTATACGTGACTATTGTATGTTATGTGCTACTTGCTATTGTGATATGGATCGTGGGACTCGTTCCGTTCCCTTGTTTGTTGTGCTTGAGCGTGACCGTCTCAAGACATTGATGGATTATTAGTAGTGAGTGTGATCGTCTCATTGTTGTGGATTGTTGATAGTGAGCCTGATCGTCTCATTGTTGTGGATCGTGGGACACGTTCTGTTCCCTTGTTTGTGATGTTGAGCGTAACCGTCTCAACATGGTTTGGTGTGGATGCATGTTAGCTTGTATGATAGTTCGTTTAATATCCTGCTATGCTATGTTTTATTTATCACAGTAATTGGTTTTAAAAGATTGTTATGTGTGTCTTAAACCTACGACTCTCACCAACTTTATGTTGACGTTTAAGCATCATTTTCAGGTGAGCACCATGGGAATAAGATAGAGAGAAGTGGCTAGAAAGAGACTGTAGGATGTCATGGAATTTATTGCTTTATTGTCTTGAATTTGCCTTGTTTGGATTATGGATAATCGTTGCATGTCTTTGTATTGGTAAGAACTCATGTTCCATCAATAAAGATGCCTTTTGGATTTTGGTTAGTTTTATGGGTATTGTTATGACACTTTGTGTCTATGCTTTACTTATTTATTTCATATAAAATTCTCTGTATAGACGTCATTGTGTTGTGATGATATCCTTTCTCGTTACGCCTCGCGTTTCCGCCTTGGCGGGGTGTGACACTGGTGACTCTTGATCTAGAATCTACAGGGTTTTTACAATCAAAGAAAATAGTTTTGAGTTTCTGTTTTCTTTTTCGGTAACTGGTGAATTCGGTAAAACTATGGTTTTGAACAAACCCTAATTCGGTAAGCAAAAACTGTGATTTTCAGGTACATGACTTCAAGGAATTCAAGTAAGAAGGGATTAGGTTGTTGAAGGATGTTTCAAGACCAATTTTGACGCAAGATTTTATTCTTTGAAGTTTCGGTTTCGAACTTTAAAAGGTTATCGACAAAGTGTTGATTTGTGTTTGTCTCACTGTTTTTAAAAACAACAAACGAAACCCTAACGTTTAGGGTTTTGGTTATTACTGCTACAATCACAACCACAGGTGCAAACGCTAATGCTTAGGGTTTTTATTCATGTTGAAAGTTATCACAGCAGGTTGGTATAAACGTTTCTTGTTGTTAAAGTTTCATCTCGGACGTATGATTTGATCGTGATGGTGGTACAGGTTTGTTTGTCTACACGTTCTTATCATCATCATCATCATCACTTTAGGGTTTTGTTCTTTGATATCGAACAACAATGCAGAAGTTAAACTCATCTGATGAGATCATCGGTCTTGAACACCATTTGAATGAATTGAAGAAATCGAATAGGCTTGAAGACAACTACAACAATACGTCAACAGTACTTCAGACTAGGCTTGAAAGACTGATTAAGGTTAAAGAGGTTAAGGGTATCAAAATACGATGAAAAAAGTTTAGGTTTTTATCAACGGTCGCTCGTCAAATCCACAACAACTATAGTGTTCTAATGAAAAGAGAATATATAGGACTACTTATATGTTTAGTGCAACTATGCCTACTGCTGTTGAGAGGCTAGCTAGGAAGTACTTGCGGAACCTTGTTGTCGTGACTATTGGAACCACAAGAAAAGCAACTGAAGAATTCTTTGGAGTATAAGTTGCTTCGTGATTGTGAGTATACATTAGTGCTGCCAAGATTAATGCTGCTAGTATACTTAATGCTGCCATTATATAAAAGAACATTAGTAATTCAAGAATTAAAGCAGTTAGTTACTACTGTTAAGAGTTTAAGTGAGTTACTACTGCTATTAAAGCAATTACTACTGTTAGGGTTTAAAGGTTCTGATTGTTCTCGGACAGAACAGGATGTTTGGTATTCAATGGTGATTGGTTTTTATTAAAGTGGTTATCATGTTTATGCTGATTGAAAGATACTACTGCTTCATACATGGTTACTACTGCTTGACAAAAGTTAATACTGCTAGTTAGTAGTTAATACTGCTAGTGTATTTTTACTACTGCTAAGTCATTGTTACTACTGCTAGTTTAAGTTTCTACTGCTTGAATTCATTATTCTTATTATGCGTCATGGAGGGTAATTTGAGACATTGGAAAGCTTGGATTAGAAGTGTAATATATGGTTTGTAGTTGTAAAGATCAAAGTTGCATATGTTCACAGTCCCCTAATGGATAATGACAAAAAGGGGAAGATGTTTCAGAGATGACATGATATGATTTGCAACTTATTTGTGGTGGCATGGCATGGAACAAGTTAAGTTCAAAGGAGATCTTAAGTTAAGGGGAAGATTGTTTCATTCATGGAAGATCAGATTTGAAGATGAAGATTACTGAAGATTAAGCTACTATGGATCATCTTAGAATCAGGTTACTGTTTGTTTTGTCATCATCAAATAGGGGAAGATTGTTGGGATTTATTGATTTGATGATACAAAAGAATGAAACAAGAATGATACAAACGGATTACAAAAGGGTCTAATTCGACAATATGGAATTCTAGAAGATGGAGGATTCTAGAAGACTTGCTTAAAAAGATAAAGATCAAGATTAGGAAAGATTTAGTTTCCTAATACAATTAGATTTCCTTTGTAAGTCTAGATGGACTCTATATATAAAGAGATCCCTAGACATTGTTTATGTGTGTGTTTTAAGGTGTTTTAATCATGTTTTAGGAAAACACCAACGATCTCACCACTTGAGATCGTTTTAGCCCTAAGATCAAAGTATCTTTGATCCCTGTTACAGTTAGGTAACACGTTCTATCATGATCAAATAGAATTGGGGCTTGTATGAATGTAAAACCTTGTAAATAACATTGTTCTTTGTTTAAATTTCGTTGCGCATCAACAAACATTGTTATTATAGATCCTAGATGAGTTCTAAATGATCTTCACAACTACTGGGCCCCTTGATGATTTGAACAGATGTATGTGTGGCTTCACTCAAATGTAATTAAGATGATACTTGATTAATTTGGTAATCTAGTTCAATGTCTATATCGAGAAACATAATATTAAACGTTAGAATGACTCATGATTTGTGTCTAATGTTTAACATAGTATCTTTAACAAAAGGATGGTTGATATCTAAACCATTTAAAATGAGATGTTTGAGAAACTATCCTCATATGTTTCTAGGGGCATTGGTGTATTGCTAGACGCTAACATTTGCTTGTATTATTACTTGATTATTATGACGTGCGCAAGTGGGAGCTGTTGGAGTATGCTCGTGTCATAATACATAATTATACGGCTAGACACATGTGAGCCTATGGGATCGCATACATATACAGTGAGGTTTAATGTATTTACAGTATATAAATTAACCTACATAACGCGGGATCAATATCGGGCCTCTTCTAACTAAGTAATGGACTTAGTTTATTGGACTTGGAAAATAAATAGAAAGCCCATTTAGCCCATAAGAGGGGCCGGCCATATGGTGTAGAGAGGGGATAAGATTTGTTTTGGTTTTAGTCAAATATATAGGGATAATCTCCTCATTATTTGATAACCACTTACCAAAAATTCTCCTGCTTCCTCTCCTTTGATATACACGGCTCAAAACTATAATCCATCTAGGGTTTGTAGGCTTTCTTGATCAATCACTTGAATCTAGCTTATTCAGTGTGCATTCCAAGGTTACGGGTTTAGGACTAGCATCCAAGAGGTATACGGTGAAGTGTAGTGTGGATTATTCATAGAGGTGGTCTCCTTTGATCACTTGGTTTCTTGGGTGGTTTGCATATACAAGAAAGTCACCACTAGATTCTACCAATCACGCTACAAAGGTATAACTATTATTTGTTTTATTTAGATTAATCATATGACTCTGCATATATATATATATATATATATATATATATATATATATATATATATATAATTACCATAGCTCGATCTCTTGGTGCCCCAAATGAAGGGGAGTATGCATCAAGGGGGAAGGTTAATCATCGTCGACTTTCTTCTCTTCTCTACTCGACGATCAACCTTTTTGATTCGACAAAAAGGGGAAGAAATTGATTAAAACTCATTAATAACTTGTAAATTTTTTTATGTAAAATGAGTTTATATTTTGTCATCATCAAAAAGGGGGAGATTGTTAATACAAATAGTGTCTAAAAACGTTATTTATATTTTTCGACTCCTCTACGTTTTGAAGATGACAAAATGTAGAAACATTCTATGATAAAAATAAACGCATACACGTTATTAGTCGTAAACTTCTATTTCGACGCAAATCACTTAAGGTATGTATAAACAAATCATTATACATGATTAGTGATCAAAGTAAATATTTTTGTCTAATACATTACATTTTTATAAATGTAACATAACATTTTTACAAAAGTAAAAATATACAAAATGTTTTTATTTATTAAAGAAATGTTTTAATAATTATAAAAATTCAAAATATGATTTTCCTCGCAAGACAGATATTTTTGGATCAGATAATAACTTCCCCACAAAAAGATAAAAAGATGAGCGTCTACCCAGGGGCGGTCCCCTGGTAGGTAGAACGGCCCCCCAGATATATCTGGGACCGTCGGCCCTCATGTGACGTTATCTCTCCTTGCCTATAAATATTGCATTATTCTCTAGCAGTTAGCAAACCTCTTTGCACATAGTTTTTAGATTTCTTTCTCTCTCTAAAACCTCTTACCTCTCTCTAAAATCTTTGATCACTAACTTGATTAATATTGTTTCCATTGATCCAATCTTCTCATCCTCCTTCTTTTTCTATCAAGTGCAAAAGAAGAACACTCTTATTCGCCAAGAAACAAAGTGTTATAGATTAGTGATCTTCTTCTATCTTCTTCTAAGATTCAACCTCTATATTTTCATTCTTGTGTTATTGTGTAGATCCGGATAGTATATAAATCTGGAAGTGTTGATTGTGTGTTGGTTAGTATTTTAGGCCTTAAAATACATTAGTGAAGGTGTAGATTGGTTCTAGCTAAGATTAGGACTCGACATTTAGCTTAGGGTCGAAAATCAGAATAAGCGACGTGTAACGATTTTTTCCGTCTAAAGGGAGCTTGTTGGCATAGTAAAATCTCGAGTCGGATACTCAGGAAGTGGAGTAGGGCGAAGAAGAGCTTCATAGCCGAACCATTATAATTCTCGGTGTTGTTGTTTGATTGTTCTATCTCTTATCTCTTTACCTTCATTCTATATCTCATTGTTTATATTTATATAGTGATTGTATTGTTTGTAGTTAGATATATTGGTTGCTAATATTGTTGATTGATATCACATATACACGAATCAAACGTTTTTATAACCAAAGTTTTAAAACACCAATTAACAGGTAAACTATTCAACCCCCCCCCCCCCCATTCTAGTTTCCACAACGTTAACCAAAAACGTTAGGATGCTAGTGCTAAACTCATGAATGAACAAACAAGGCACGGTTGAGTTTTGTTCTTGAAGTTGGATCAAAACCCTTATAAATCTTGGGTGCCGATCAGTTTTCAACGGGTTAAGGGGGAAGTCGATTTCTTTAGTTTTTAGGGAAAAGTGGGATTAGTCAATAATAAACCACAAGGGTTCCTTATATACTAAATACCTAGCTTAACCTCCAAGTAATCCCAAAACCACCTCCTTAACATATTCATTAGACCCACTAGCTATATAGGCTCGTTTTGGACTTTCACTAATAATAACATGTCCATTACATTTAAATTAGTAAGCCCGATTAGTTAATAACGTGTCTAACGGTAAACTAACGACAGTTAAATCATTTCGTGAATTATATTAATATAATTAATACATATACAATAAATTTATTAATTACATTAATAAACATTCTCTAAGTGTATACGTGTGTGCCCCCAATAGGCTCACGTATTTCCGGTCGTATAGTTATCGATTAGACTTGAGCATAACCAATACTTTGTCACCTAATTGCCGGTCAAACACCCTCCGAACATTAACCCATCAACAAATATTTTTAACTTAAACAAAGACCCACAAACCCCCCAAAATTTACAAAAATCAAAAGCAATATGGCGGTGGTGGCAGATTACGACGAGTAACAACTTTGCCATGGTGGTAAAGATGTTCTAATGATTTGTAGATCTAGATGTTTGAACAATTAAGTGAGTCTTTTCTCTAACATATATTAAGTTGGTTTCTTCGATGAATAGATTTGGTGATGAAAGGGTTTGCAATAGGTATATGGAGAACAGTGGTATGTGGGTTAAAAATAGAGAATGTATTGTAAATGAAAGGGTTTAGAAATATGACGATTGGCTTGAGTTTGTTTTTCGAGATTTGTTTGAGTTTGTAAATGAATGAGTATCTTCAGATTCTCAATTATTGCTTTTCAATATCAACTTGATTTATGGGTTTTTTTTTAAAATAGTATAAAGTGAATACGTTATTTATTTTTAGGTAAAATTTTAAAAATAAAATAAAATAATAAAAAGAAAAGGTATTTAATAAAAGAATGAAATGGAGAGTATTTATAGTCAAACTAGTCAACAACAAATTGTGCCATATCTATAACGAAAGTCAGGCTAAATTTGAAAGTTTTTGAAAAAGTGGACAAAAAATGAAATACGTAAACAACGTTTCTTATTATTTTTAAGGCTTTTTTTACATCAAATAGAAAAATATTTAAAAAATGAAACATCGCCATCCGTGGGACTCGAACCCACGACCACGTGGTTAAAAGCCACGCGCTCTACCAACTGAGCTAGAACGGCTATCAATTGGTTGCGCAGTTTTTGATTACTTGTTGAGATCTTTACAAAGGATAGTCTTGGATTCAATTGTGAAGTTTCTTGTGGAAATCGAT
>BQNB010066284.1:2312-34624 GCA_026074375.1 Tanacetum coccineum
GATATCTTGGCAATGCAAGAAACAAACTATAGTTGTCACTTCTACCACTGAGGCTGAATATGTAGCTGCTGCAAGTTGTTGTGGATAGGTTCTCTAGATACAAAATCAACTGCTAGACTATGGGTACAATTTCATGCATGCAGTTATTTATATTGATAACAATAGTACTATCTGTATAATAGAAAATCCTATTAAACATTCTCAAACAAAACATATAGAGATTAGGCATCATTTTATAAGAGACTGCAACGCTAAAAAGTTGATTCAAATGGCTAAATATAACTCTGAACATAATGTAGCAGATCTTCTTACAAAAGGTATTGATGTTGGTAGATTTCAGTACTTGGTCTCAAGTATTGGAATGCCAAATCCCTAATGCCCATATCTCGTGTTTGTTCTTGTAAAGTTTGTTAAATGTTAGTACTGTTAAGTCTTTGTAAATTAATACTGCTAGTTATATTTAAGACTGTTTGACAAAACTATTACTTATAGTTAGTACTGCTAGTTTTTTCTATGTCTCACTGTTAATCCTGTTAGTAACATTTAATACTGCTACACAAGAAAAAGGGTTAGATTATGTTTTTCTTGGTTTTGAGCTAACTCTTTCAGGATAAACAATGAAGTGTGAAATTAGTTACTCAATGATGCATTATTTGAGGGGAGGAATATTGTTTATTCTTAAAGTGTTAGTTTTAAAACCATACAACAAATGGTCATCAGTTCACCATGTCTTATAGACATCAAGAATTGACTAGTCCAGAGCAAACGGCTACTGGTAAAGACTACTCAAATCTGTTAATGGCTGATAGTTTGCCAAAAACTATACTTTGTGTGAATATGTGAGCCAAAAGAATAGAGAGAAATGGTGAGTTTAAAAATAGAAAGAGAGATGTGTGTTAAAAACAGACAGAGTGCAAAGTGAGAAAAAGAATTAAGAGATGATAAGTGAGCATAAAAACAGAAAGAGAGATTGTGTGAAGCTATTTTTGAATGATACATAACTTTGGAGTTTGTACTACTTTTGGTGGAGAAGTTAATACTGCTAGGCATATTTTAGTACTGCTAGACCAAATTTGGTACTGCTAGATGACCGTTAGCACTGCTTGAGCCCTAACAAAAATTTTCATTAATTAATAGAGCCGTTGGACTTTCGTGATCTTTCTATATATTCGCTTGATTTACTCACGATAAACTCAAATTTCTTTAAGTCGGTCAAACCATATCTCTACGTTTTCTCTAAATAATCTCAATTAACTTTCTCCAGCCTTCATACTTTCCTAAACGATCATATCCCACATAATTAATCACCTTTTTACTCATGGCTAGTTTGGAATTTTGTGATAAGCACTAAGAAGACAGAAATCTATATCTCATTCATCAAATAATTTTAGAGAACTGCTTAAGCTTTTACTGACACTGATGGGGAGGTAACAATCACTGCTATCATTGATGGCCAATCCAAGACTATCACTGAAGCCTCCTTAAGAAGACATCTCAAGTTGGAAGATCATGATGGTATCACTTCTATACCCAACTCAGAGATTTTTGAGCAGCTTGCACTCATAGGGTATCAACCAGATTCAGATAAGTTAACGTTTCAGAAGGGTGTTTTCTCACATCAATAGAGGTTTCTTATACATACTCTACTTCATTGTCTTAGCCCTAAGAAGACTACTTGGGAGCAATTTAGTAGTAACATAGCTACTGCTCTTATCTGCTTAGCAACAAATAGGAAATACAACTTCTCTAGGCTGATTTTTGAACATATGGTCACAAACATAGGAAGCCCCCATAAGTTTTTAATGTATCCTAGGTTTATTCAAATTTGCCTAGATATGCAGAAGAAACAGCTTAAGACACATTCCAGCACATATCCTGTACCCTCTCTAAATAACAAGGTTTTTAGCAACATGAGGAGGCTTGCCAAATGATATACAGGGGTAGAAATTGGGTTATTTCCTACTATGCTTACTTCACCTACAACTTCATCTTCACCATCAAGGACCACATCATCACCTTCACTATCATCTGAACCTACCTTTGAACCTCAACCTTCACCTGATGCAGAGTACCATGTTCCATCACCCAATGAATCACCTCTCCATGCTGTTCACTCACATGGAAGTGATGAGGGTAGCCTGAAACTAATAGAATTGATGAATTTGGTTACAAAATTGTCTGAAAGGCTTGGAGTCTTGGAGGATGATTTGAAGAGGACAAAACAAACTTATAGTGCTGCATTCACTAAGCTTATTCTCAAGATTAAGAAGTTAGAGTCTAAAGTTAAGACTGGGAAAGCAAGGAAGAGAGCAAGGGTTGTGCTTTCGGAGGATGAAGAAGATGATTCTTCCAAACAGGGGAGGATAGATGAAGTTGTTGATGATGTTGTTCATGATACTGCTGAAGAAAGATAACCAGAAGATAGTACTGCTGGTATTACAGTTAGTACTGCTCCTATAAATATTAGTACTGACAGAGAAACTCATAGTACTGCTGGTATTACAGTTAGTACTGCTCCTATAAATATTAGTACTGACAGAGAAACTCATAGTACTGCTGGTGGAGTTGTATATGGAAGAAGGAGTAAAGAGGCAAGGAAGGATAAAGGCAAAGCAATCATGACTGAACCAAAACCTGAGAAAAAGTCCAAGAAGTTATTAGAACAAGAGAGACTGGGTTTAGAAGAAGCTATCAGATTACAAGAACAAGTTGATATAGAGGAAAGAGCTCAAATAGCAAGAGATGAAGAGATAGCAAGACAGCTCTTGGCATTGGATGAAGAAAGAGTTACAACTAAAACTAAGACAACTAAGGATATTGATTGGAATGATCCTTTAGTTCAAAAGTATTAGGATTTAAAGAATAAACCTAAGTCAGAAGCTCAAGCAAGGAAGAACATGATTGTCTACTTGAAGAATCAAAGTAATTACAAGATGAAAGACTTTGAAGGAATGAGCTATGATGAGATTAGGCCAATTTTTGAAAAGGTATGGGATTTCAATCATAACTTTGTGCCTATGGATTTGGAAATTGAAAAGGAAAAGAAGAAGCCTGCTGAGTTTCAAGAAATTGAAGAAGAACAAATTGAGAAAGATACCTCTAAGAAGACTACAGGAAAGAGGAAGAAATATCTTCCTAGAAGAAGAACAAGAAGTACTGCTAAGAAACAAAAGGTGGAACAAGATGATGAGAAAGAAGAACTTAAAAATTATTTAGATATAGTTCCAAGAGAAGATGTTGCAGTAAATGTTGAGTCTCTATCTACAAAGTATCCAATTGTGGATTGGAAGACTTACACTTTGTCAGAAAACTTCATGTATTACAAAATCATCAGAAGAGATGGAAGCTCAAAGAACTACAAGATTCTGAGTGAAATGTTATATGATTTTGATAGAAAAGATGTAGTAGAGTTATACAGACTAGTCAAAGAAAGGTATAGTTCCTCAAAACCATAAGGATATGATTTAATGCTGTGGGGAGACTTGCATACACTTTTTGAGCCTGATGAGGAGAGTGAAATATAGATGAATCAGAATGAGTATAATATGATAAGTTAGAGTTTTGTGATTTCTGTGGAGTTAACATTCTGCTGATGCAAAATGGAATTGCCATACATATGCTTACAGAAAAGAAGTATTGTAACACCCCCAAAAATCACGAAACCCAGCGGAACACCACTTAGGGTGCTACTTCATAATACACAGCGCTAGATACAAGAGAACGACCTCTAAATGTGTCGTTTGTAAAACAATCTCGTTGATTTTCTAAAATTGAAATAATAGTTGTCCCATAATTGCATCATAATGAAAAGCTTGAAAGCAATACAACGAGATTTGATCATTTGTAGAAATCCAAGTATGAAATCTTGTCAATTTAGACTCCAATGCACATCAGATAATCCAAGCATTTAATTCACCTGAGAAAAACATGCTTAAAAACGTCAACATAAAGTTGGTGAGTTCATAGGTTAGTTTAGATATGAATAATAAACCAAAGGTTTCAAAAAGTATATATGTCCATTTAATTCCTTAAATGTCTTTCAAAATATATGTAGGATTTTTAAATCAACAGTTGCAAAAACATGGCAGACCATTTAAATCCTCCAAATGAGTCGCCCAAAAACGTATAACATAGAAACCATAAGATTTTTCCCATGATAAAAGCAACCGCAAATATATCACACACCAAAGTACATCATAACTATCCGTGATGAAACACTAATGCAAACTTCACTAAACCTGATTACGTTTCCTAAGCTCATGACACTGATGCTCGTCGATATTCTTGCAAAATATATATTGCAATTTCTTCGCCTCCGATTAGATTGTCTAACTCGAAAATCCCCAAAATTCGGACAATGCTATAACGTTCGTTCCCTGGTGTAGTTTAGTCACCCGAACTGGAGAGGTCGTTTCCTAAATGTCTATTAATAACATTCGCGCTCACATAATGTAATTCACAACTACATCTATGCAATTGACAGTTCATGATAAAGGGGCTCAACTTGGGTTATCGCTACTTAGGCAACCCGTAATCATAATATAAAATTGATCCACTTGTGTCCATTTATAAAACAATGCATGTTTTCACTCCAAAAATATATAAAACATTTATCCATAACGAGTAAAAGTGAGGCTATGAAACTCATAATATCCTTTAAAAACAATCACATTGTTATAAGATAACCCAGTAAGTAAAGAGTTTGTAGACAAGCATGTATTCCCCCTCGCGGGTTTATAAACATTCAAAAGATTGAAAAGCAAGGTTATGAACTCACATTGATGATGAAGAACGATTGACAGATAGGCATCTAATATGCACAACACGAACGGAAGACGAAGCGGCTCGATCAAGAAGTTGCAACTAATCTTAACGGCTAAGATCCACTAGCCTAGGATAATATATTTGGGTTTCCCGATGAATGGTTACATCAACGCTACACGTTGATGAAGATTTAGATTTAACGTTGTAATGGTTTGGTGGTTGGTTAAATAAATAAATTGAAAATATACGCAAAGTGTGTAATATATATTCTTTATATATTACTTATGAAAAATAACCCTTATATAATTCCTACCGTGAATTATATAACAAAGACAATCAATCCAAAGATTAATGAAAAGTATAATATACCTTGCAGGTATTATATAATAAGTGTGAATAATTAATTAAACCAATTAGTTTGACAACCATTTAATTAATAAAAAGGCTTTGTACAAAGGTTGGCACATGTCTTAACGTTATGAGTTAATCAAACCATGTTTGTAACCGTTAATAACTATTATAAAATATAAATTAATATTTTATAAATCATGTTTCGTTTCATCGACGGGTCGTGTCTAAATAGTTATCTCATTGTAAAAGTATAATTTCTTATTCGTTTATCCGGTTATTGTATAATACAATTTATTATATCTTTAAAATATAACTTGGTCCCTTTTATCGGTTTCTAAAATAATAGAAGCTTTAGTAAAACATTACTAAATATAAAAATTTATATATAAATTTCGCCATGATATTTCCGTTTATATATCGTTCCCCATTTTTATCAAAATTCAACGTTTTCCCACTTTAATCAAATCGTGTTGCAATATACACTCGTTATTAATATATATATATATATATATATAATATATATATATATATATATATATATATATATATATATATATATAGATATATATATATATAATATTAAATATTAATATATATATAATTAGACAAATTTTTAAATAGCACATTTATTTAACCAATTTAAACCACCACTAGATCCGGTTATATAATTAAATATTGAAATATATTTATGAGTCCATTTTTGTAAACTAAACTCACCCTATGTTGTTTCGCTAAACCAAACGCAGCCTATACGATTTCTGTCATAAACCAATCGCATCCTAATTTGCTTTCTTTTCTTAAAATGAACGCCCCTTGGCTGTCGAGCACAACAAAACGCACCTTAATCTTCGATAACCCATAAAACAAACACCCCTTTTCTGGTGAACAGTAACCAATCGCACCCTAGTGACAACTATCAAACCACCACGCACCCTCGTGGTTATAAACCAACCCGAACGCAGCCTATAGCGGCGGCAGCCCACCAAACACACCCCATGGTGACGGCTGCCGTCCCCTTTCGGCTGCCAACATCAACCAACGAACACCCCTAGTTGTTTTTCTACTAAACCAAACGCACCCTAATGGCTGTCCCAGCCAAACACACCCTCCTAGCGGCGGCAGCCCACCATATTCACCCCGTGGTGGCGGCTGCCGCCCTTTTCGGCCGACAACAATAAACCGGACGCACCCTTTTGGTGCGGGTTATCCCGAAATCAAACGCACCCTTTCCGGTGCAAACAAACCAAACGCAGCCCCTTTTTGGGCTCATAACAAACCGGACGCACCCTTGGTGGTGGTGGTAAGACACAAACCAGCCGCACCCTTGTGGTGCGGTGGCTGTCACCGAAACAAACACCCCTTTGGGTGGGCTGCCACACATCCCAACGCACCTTTTTCTGTGCCAAACCCAACCGAACGCACCCTCTTGATAAACCCGCAACCAAACGGACCCTAATGGTGGTGGCTGCCACCCAAATCAAACCAAACCCACCCCACGTGGTGGCTGACCCGAAACGAACCACCCTCGGTGGTGGTGGTTTTACCACCGAAACAAACACCCCCTGGGTGTTTTATGATAAACCGGACGCACCCCTTTTTAACTTTTTTTTAATGGTGGAGGTAGCAGCCGAAAGACACAAGGGGGGAGGCTGTGCGTCGGCAGAGGGGGGGGGGAAACCAGCGAGTGAAGGAGAGTGAGTATGATGAACGGATAGATCGGGTGACGAGGATTAACTTTCGGAAAAGCCCGCCGGAAAAGTTTTCCGGCGGCGGCAATGGTGGCCGGCGGCGGCAGGAGCTCGCCGGAAATAATGGAGGGGAGGGAGAGAGTTATGAAGATGTGTGTTTTATTTTTTTATATAAATGAAATGAAATGTAAAGTTTGATATTTATATAAAAAGGAAAGTGACAAGTCCCCATAGTTTAGGGTCTATTTTGTAACTTTATAGTATAGTTTTGATACGTAACGGTTCGGGACTCGTTTGAATGGCTTAACGGACGATTCAACTCTTGAAACTTGCGCCATTGTTTTCCGAATCATTTTTCCGATAAAAACGAGTATTTATTTGATAATATCTCATAAGTATTTTATAACATTCATAAAAAGGTTCGTTATTCATTTTGTAAACCGGTTACGTCTCGTTCTAAAGTAAAACTAGGAATATATTTCTAACCCGTATATTCACGTTATCAACAAACGTTTTCGAATGAAATGATGACATAATTTATTAAAAAAAATTTATTTAATAAAAATTTTAATTAAATATAATTTAATTATTTTCCGTTTCTAAATCTTGCGAGTGTATTTCGGTCATTTTCTGCTCGTTTCTGGGTCTCGGGCAAAACTAAAAAGTTGTCAGGAATATCGTTTTACATCAAATTGCTTTAGGGTCCGAAAAATGAAAACGTGATTTAGCTGCTCGTTTTTGATAATTCAACCTTGGAATAACTTATATCTCCTTTAAAATTCCGAAAATTCTCGGATGTTACAAGTATCCTCTAAGTCAAGAAATGATATCAAAGATGCTTAGCAAGAGATTGGAGGTTGATCAAGAAAGCACACAAGCATATGAACTACTGAAGTTCATCAGATCACAAGTGAAGAAGTAGATAAGAAAATTCTGTGTTTCTACACTTCTCAAACTACCAAGATTTTTGGCTATGGTTTGTCCAGATATTTACTCCATCAAAATGGGTATACAAAAAATATCATTAACAGATCTTATAACTGGTAAACGCGTATAGGGAAAGTCTCATTATAGTGAAAACCTCAAAATAACGTGTAGTGCGTGAGTATGTTTATAAGTTTTCTAAATGAACGATGGACGGAGTCTCGTTTCTACTATCTGTAGATGTTCGATGATATCACATCAACGTGGCTTAGTAGTGAAAGAACCCCAACTTACTTGGCAGTACTAGGATGTAACGCTACCATCAGTCCTTCCTACCTAAGTGGCCCGAAATGAAAGTCTAACTATCTGTTTTCGTCGATATGTGTTTAGTCTCTGTTTAAGGGTGATTAGTATTACCTATGAGAAAGTTTGAATCATCGGGACCAGTCTCCAGACCCAACATCAGCGACCATAACCGCAATACTATAACAAATGATGATTGGATGCGAGAATAGGACATTTCGAGAACAATATTCCAGAATAAAGTTTAATAAATGAGAGGAGCTCGCGAGAGAGCTTATGCGATAGACTGCGGATTATGGTACTCGGTCGTTAGTTCGATGAATCAGCTCCATTAGCTCAATGTATAACAGTCTTTTAGTTCCACGAACAGTTCGTGATCCGAGGAATAGCAAGCGGTAAAATTAATTACTTAAGAATGAGATAATAGTTTTATCCAAGTGAGGCCTTAAGAATGCTGCTGAGTTAACAAGACAGCGATTGGAGTCCTCTATACCCTTTTAAAGGATTCTGGTGATTATCTTGGGGTTTTCAGGTCAAATCGTCTCAAATCGGATCACCATTAAGCCACTCATTTTTATAATTTATTATTTGCATAAAGAAGCGTCCCAGTTTATGTAAATAATAAATTTATAAACTTATTGTTCGGGGATTTATAATTTATTTATTTAAATGAAGAGTCGTCCCAATCCTTTTAAATAAACAGATTATAAATCATCCTACTTAATAATTCCCGATGCAATACGCGTACCCACATAACTTTCAAGGTGATGGATGACATGACGATGCATGTGCTCTAATGAGTATGGGACGAGTGTTTAAAACTCGTCTTCGAAGGCGGGGAGTAAAACTACCAAGGAATATCGACCTAGAGTTCAAGATAGTTAATGAGTACTCGGTTAGAGTAAACAAAGTAAAGGTCTCTATAAACGAGTCAACATAGCGATTATCATATCAATCCTCCTATTACAAGTCTCGCCCATACAAGACTTGTAATACTTAGATTCATACATAATCCCATGTAAACAGAACTGTGACGGGATTTGTTAACATAGCAATTATCATATCAATCCTCCTATTATAAGTCCCGCCCCTAATTCCATGTAAACAAAATTTATGACGGTCTTCGTGTAATATGATATTGTATAAAGCTAAGAAGAAAAAATAATATTCTTAGAGACCATTGTTTAACTTACAATGTCTGAGAACGAAATGAGACCATTGTGCAACTCACAATGGCTAAGAAGTAAGACGAGACCATTGTGTAACTCACAATGTCTGAGGTATAAATAAGACCATTGTGCAACTCACAATGTCTAAAAAGTAAAATGAGACCATTGTGCAACTCACAATGTCTTAAGAAATGTTCTAGTATTTATATAAATAAACGTATGATATACGCAAAAGAGATGTAAGCATATATATTTTATACATATATGTATGTCATGTAAGCACTTAAGGTAACAAGTAACCTAAGCAAGTAAGCAAGTAGTGTGTATGCACTTTGAAAATGTTTGTTGTGATGCAACGTTTGTGAAAACGGTTATAGTCTAGGGTAAAATAAGCAACCTAGTTCTCTATAGCCACTGCTCTGATACCAATCTTCTAGTCAGGAATTTATAAAATAATATTTTATAAATAAATCTTTCGTCTTATCGACGGATCGTGGCTAAAATCGTTACCTCATTTGTAAAAGTATAATTTCTTATTCATTTATCCGGTTATTGTATAATACAATTTATTATATCTTTAAAATATAATTTGGTACCTTTTATCGGTTTCTAAAATAATAGAAGCTCTAGTAAAACATTACTAAATATAAAAAGTTATATAAATTTCATCATGACCTTTCTGGTTATATAACGTTTCCCATATTTATAAAACCTAATGTTTTCTTTTCCACTTTTCAACAAACCGCGCGTTGCAAAATATATACGTGTTTTAAATATGTATTTATATATATATTTATAATTAAACAATTTAATAAATATCATATTTATTTAACCATTAACCACCATTTTAGTTCTGATTTATAATTTATAAAGTCTCGTGTTCAATTTAGTAGTCAATTGCATAAACCAAACGAACCCTTGTTGTTTCGCTAAACCCAAACGCTCCCTATGCCGAATCTGCCCAACCAAACGCACCCTAATTCCATTTCTGCTAATCCAAACACACCTTATGCGTTAACTTATTAAACCAAACACACCCCTTGCCTATTTAACGGCCAAACGCACCCTAATCCATCTACAACAGTCAAACGCACCCTCGATGTTGCAATCCACAAAACCAAACGCACACATTTGGTGGAAACAAAACCAAACACTGCCTAGTCGGCTGAAACCACAAAACCAAACGCATCTTATTTGCTAAATTAGTCCAATAGCATCTATTTATAATTTTCCACGCTTTCTTAACAGTCTGTCGGGTCAGGCAATTGACGGTTCCTGATAGTTCGGGCAAGAGAGTGGTCTAATACGCTACTTAGGTCAATACGTAAATAGGAATGATAACCCAAAACACTTGTGTCCCAATGAAGTAAATACCATTGTATTCATAAATTAGGCTTTTAAATACTTAAAATCCATAAGTAGAAAGAGTGTGTTATCAAAAAGTAACCGAGTTTTGTAAATGAGGTATAAGTAATGGAGTATGTAAACAAGTTATGTAAATAAGTTGTAATAAGAATGCTATTCTCCCCCGAGATGATAAAAAGTAATTGTAAAAAAGTGAAAGTGGGATATAAACTCACCTCGATGTTTTGTTTAGAACGATTGGCGGAATTGCACATATAGCACAACACAAACGGAAACCAGAACGGCTCGACCAAGAAGTTGTAGTTTATCTTAATGGCTAAGACCCCCTATCCTAGGATAATGTATTTAGGTTTTCCGATGGATGATTACATCAACGCAACACGTTGATAAAAGGATTTGGATTTCAAGTTGCAAGAGTTTGGTAGTTGGTTAAATAAAATAAATCGAAAAGTAAACACAAGGTATGTAATATATTCAGTATATATTACATATGAAAAATGGACAAGTATATAATTCATATGGTGAATTATATAACAAAGACAAATAAACAAAAAAAATCAAGGTATATAATACTCTGCGAGTATTATATAAGGAATGCAAGAAAAATAATTGAAACAAAATAATTCGACACATTTTCGGAAATCACCAATTAAATTAACAAAACGTTCTTGTATAAAAGTAAACACACGTTTTAAAGTTTCGAATTAGATAAATGACATTTTTAAAGTTTTCTACAAAAGTTATGAATTTTGTCTTTTAGTCAAGAATTATAAAATAACATTTTATAATTTAGTATTTTATTTTCTTGCCGGGTTTTAGCTATAATAGTTATCTCATTTGTAAAAGTATAGTTTTCGTTTATTCACCGGTTTATTGTATAATTACAATTTAATAATCTTAAAACTATATAGCTTTTCATTTTTCGAGTTTCTAAAATAATTAGAGGTTCTTAGTGAAAACATTACTAATGTATAAGAAATTTATATAAATTTGACATAACCTTTTCGTTTTATACTAAGTTTTCCATATTTACAAAATTTAACGTTTTCCCCCTTAATCAATAGATGTTTGGCAACAATATAGGGTTTTTCAATATATATCTAAACAAGATCAAATAATAAATAAAATAGTAAAACCAAACGCACCCTACACGGTTGTTTCGTAGCCAACCAAACGCACCCTAACTGTTGTTTAAACCACTAAAAAACATTCTTTGGGGCTGTTAACCCCAAAACCAAACACCCCTGAAAACTATAAAACCAAACACACCCTATTCGATTTTTTGCTAACCCAAACGCACCCTAAAGGTTTTTAAACCAAATCACCCTTTTGTGGCTGTTTTACATAGCCAAACACACCCTTGTGGATGTTTTACACAACCAAACGCATCCTTGCGCTGTTGTACACATCTAAAAAGTACCCTGTTATGGTTTGGTGACGAGGGTGTCAGCCGTGGTGGGTCGGTGGCTCGTGGTGAGGTTGTGGTGCAGTGATGACGGGAGTGATGTGGGGGTGGGAATTTGTGGTGTCGTGGGGAATAGAGATAAAGTGTGGTGTTAGGTTGATGGTTGTGGTGGTGCGATGAAGGTGTGTGTGGCACGAGGTTGCTGTTGTGTCGGGTTGTAGGTGTTTGTTGTCAGTGTGTAGATAGTGATAGGTGGCGTTCTGAGGGGGTGGCGGTTGGAGCGTGAGGGATAGAGATGAAGGTGACGAGTTGGTGGTTGCGTGTGGAGTGACGTGGGTAGATGATGTGGTTGGATCGAGGTTGTAGGGTGGTGGAGTGATGGAGGGGGCTGGTGGGTCGGCTGGCAACGTGGCGAAAAATGGCAGAAGCGGCACCGAAAAACCTAAGGGAGGGAGGAGATGGTGGCTAGGGTTTTGTATTAAATGAAATGAAACCCTAATTGTTTTGATATTATAGTCTAAAGTTATAAAAAAATATAGAAAATGTATAATAGTTTAGGGGGTTTTTGTTGGTAACATAATTACCCATTAAGGACTGAATAAAACGTAACTTTTGGTAAATAATTCGTTCGGGGACCCGTTAAGATATTAACGATGATTCATAAAACACGAAACGTATGCCGCCATTGCGTTCAAATGATGTTTCCGATAAAAATGAATATTCCTTCGATAGTATTTCATAAATGTTTTTATTAAAACTAAGGTAAATTGTTTATCAATTATTGGGTATCGCCTTTTAGCTTTGACCGTAAAATAAGTTTTAACTAGAACTTTCGTGTTTTAAAATAAACGCTTTTGAATAAAATGATAAATAATTTATTAAATATTTTTATTTAATAAAATGTGATAATTAAATATGATTTAATTATTTTTGTGTCGGTACGCGTTGTTCTCATTTCTAAAATTTTGCGAGGGTATTTCAGTCATTTTCGGCTCGTTTTCGGGTCTCAGGAAAAACTAAAAAGTTGTCCGGAATGTCGTTTTACATCAAATTGCTTTAGAGTCGTGCGTTGAAAATGTGATTTAGGGGTTTCGTTTTTGCTAGTCAAACTTCGGAATAACCATATATCTTCTCGTTGTCTCAAATTTAAATAAGTTAAAATAATTGGCAAGAGAGATATGTTTTAATAACTATGATTTATTATTTAAATAAGTTTCGAAAATTACGGGTTACGCGGGTAACCGTTTTTTATGTGAAATAAAAAGATTAAAAGTTAAAAAGTCACGGTCGGACCGAAATGTCAAAGGGTAAAATGTCATTTAAAATTTAAAAATAATGCTGGTTGTTACAAGAACTATTTCGAAACAAAAAAAGCTCAAAAAAGATGAAATATTTGGAGTTTTTTTCAAAAGATTTTCTTGTACAACTAACCTATACTAAGATAAACAAAGAAGAAATTTGAGAGCTTTATGGTTTTAGAACACACAAAAAAGTAAACACTTCCTTGTTTGGTTCGAACCACACACAAACAAGAAGAAAAACAACTAAAAAACACACAAAAACCTACTAAATCACCCCATGGCTCTTGATACCAATTGTAGAATACATGTAATATCTAAACTCATAATCAAATGACAAAGAACTAGAGAGAGAAAGTGGAAGGATGAACACTTTTAGAGAGAGAAAGGAAGAGAGAATATTAGCTTGAATGAAATGAAAAGTGAACCAAACAACATCCCCCCCATGTGTGGAGAGGGTACTTATACAATGACTATGGCCGGCCATGGGCCCTTGCGTGAGCTAGTCATGGGCCTTGGGCCTTTATACATACTTGAGGTTCCAAAAACTATACTACGAGCTATCTTACGATATTATGGAAGTGACCAATACTTTTTGTATTCCTAACAAAATGTGTACTTTAGGAATTAATATTAAAAAATAAAACTTTACATGCCCCCGGTTTATATACTACCGCTCCATCTCTCTTTCTCTCTATCTAAAAAACATACCATCTCCATCTCTCTTGCTCTCTCTTTAAAAATAAAACATTTTACTCTCTCTCACTGCATGGTGGTTTATCTGGCTTTGGCATGGTCGTTTTGTTGGGTTGTTACGGATGACAATAGTTTGTGTTGATCGGTGGTTTGGTTGGGATCCTGAGACTGAGATGCTCTTTAGTAAAGTCGTTAATTCTAATCCTCTAAAAATATAAAGGAAGGTACAAATTGTTTATACCAAAGTCAAAAGAAATAAATTATTAGATTAGGGTTTTGTTTCAATTTGGGGTTTTTTGTTGATTTTTTTCTCATTTATAGATTTTATTCGTTTTTATAAACTTTAGGTTTATTTGTGGGTCATAAGTTACTTAATGGTTATAATTTTTTTGGTTTTGTTAGAATTGGGGATTGGTGTTGTTGGAATTAGGGTGTTTGGGTTGAAAGTTATAGTTTGTGTTTGTTGCCTATTTGCTTGATGCGTCTTGCATCGGCACATATTTCCTTTGCGTTACTGGATCATGATCGGTGAAAGCGACCCGTGTCTTGGCGGGGCATCACGACATCGTGTTTGTAGCCATGGCGGGTCGAATACCCTTTTTTCCATATACTGCATTTTATGGATGATTTACTTATTGATGAGTGTTTGGTGTGCATTTATTATTTTGAGAATACAATAGGTCGTCGGATCATCGAGGGTGAAAGCTATCGTATCCTTGGCGGCGGGCATCACGAGTTTGTGTTTGCATCCATGGCGGGTTGATACCTCTTTATCCGCCAAGCATCTCAACACATGGTAGTTATGGAACTTGTGAGAGAAGCACCTATGTAGAGGAGGGAGCGGTATGGTAAATATCGCTGGAAGAGAAGATGTTGTTACTCTGCTCTCAACATATCTCACCAGCGACTGTGGTCGCTTTTTAGTAAAGGTATTTAATAAAGATGAGCCAAGGGGTTTTGTTTAGAGTAGGTGGTTTCTGTAACACCCCCCAAAATGGGTCGCAGCGGAATAAGGATATGGGGTGTGGTTACTTCAAGATCTCAATAACACAAGATTTATAAGAACGAACAAAAGTCGTTTAAAAAGATACATTGGATTTAATTGAAAGACTATACAAAAGAATTAGCTCTTACTTGTTCATTGTTGAATATTAACAAAAGTTGACAATTACATTCCCAAAATATGATTTAATGCACCCGAATCTTTAAGCGTGCAATCCAAAATGTAACCAATGAATACTTGGGCATCCCAATTGCCTATTGATCTCTGAAAACATTGTTTAAAACGTCAACAAAAAGGTGGTGAATTCCCATAGGTTTATGTATTTAAATTATGCAGGACGAACAAGACTTTCCCGTGATGTTCAACATGTCAAACAATCACAATACCAGATTAATTTACGCTAAGATCATGACACTGAAGCTCGACAGGTCTTGTTCGCAAAATATTGCTTACTCTGCCCGTGATGATGTTCTAACCCGAAACTCCCTGATTTCGTCATGCTATAAGTTCGTTCCCGGTGATAGTAGTCACCCGAAGTGGAGGTCGTTTCCCAAATAAGATCTATTAAATAACATTCGCGCTAACTAATGTATCCCAACTACCTACTATTGCAATTGACAGTTTCATGATAAAAGGGCTTAACTGGGTGTGTATCGCTACTTAGGCAACTTGTAATCAATGCAAATATATCCACTTGCGTCCTAATTTGTAATACAAAGCTTGTTTCCACCCCAAATTAATAGTAAATCAGTAAAACTGTAAAAGTGTGGGGCTATTGAACTCACCTCAAGTGACGTGGTTTGATAAATTTATATTAAAGTGACGGGAATGCTTCACGATTATTTCCCGAATGCAATCCGAATTAAAATTTGGTCGTATACAGTACCGTAGTAGTACTTATATTTAAATAAACATATTACAATCTTATAGTTGTTACATCGTACTAGTTCGGGGCTATTCATAATTTTAGAGGTCATGGACATGACGGTCGAGGAGTTAGGACACTTTAAATCGTTAAATCTCAACACTCGTCGTTACGCCTTACGGAAGAGGCCTCCATTATGAAACTCCATAGTTTTATAACACTTTATAACAAGTAATATTCGTATTAGATTAATCCTGCTAATCGTTTTGGTAAAAATAATATTTATTAAGTGAAAAACGTTTTTAAATATACTTTTCGTAAAAAAATGACTATTTGGTCGTTTTAACGTCCGTTGCTGCGTTTTCTTACTTCCACGTCTTAGTAGTAAGTCGATGCGATCAAAAATATTACATTTTCATGTTTTGATTATTCTCGCGATGAATAGTGATTTTACTGTTCACGAAAGCCGTTTTGTCTCGTTTTTTGGGGTTTTAATTAGCGTAAACTTTGGAATCGTAATAACTCTATTCGTTTTATATCCCAGATTTTAGTGATTCCTTCGAGTACGTATTGGTTATTAAAAGATGTTGATTATATTTTATAACGTTGGATCCGTGATGAATAGTACTTTTATGTTCATAGTTTATAAAATTACTTTTATAAACTTTAATTATCGAAAATGTCGTAGTTTATTCGTTATAGTTCCGTTTTTAGCGATTCTTTTCGAGTACGATAGTAATTAAAAGTTATTTATTTTTTTATGTTTTTAAAAATATGAGTTGCTGTAATGAATAGTGCTTTTTATTTAAATTAGTTGATAAAAGTATTTATCGTCGTTTAAAAATAGTAATTAACGTATCTTTTTCAGTTTATAAATCAGTTTTTCGAGTTTATTATCATTTTGGGAAATCGTTCATGAGGCGTTTTATTTTTATATGAATGGTTTTCTAACCTACTGTATGACGGTCGAATTTTTATTATAAAACAGCTTTTATCGCATTTGTATACTTTTAATCATTAACTTTCTAAGTAAACCTTAAAACCCTAATTTATACTTAAACATGTTATATACTTAAACCATATGTTAACATATTTTAGAATCCATTTTTCCATGATATATATAACCATATGACATAAGAATAAGTGCATAAATTCATAAACATTAGTGAAAACTCATTTTACATATTAAAAAGTCCTTAGTGGTGATATTTAGCATATCGAACATTATTACAACATTAAAAATTAATGATAATAATAAAGTATAAAGGAATTAGGGAAGACCTTAGGGATGTTGTATGAGATGTGAAATAAGTGCTAAACCTCTTGTTTAGATATCATAACCAAAGCGTCATGCTTATAAACCCTAGATTAGGTTTGAACCCTAGCTTCCCTTTTCTTTTAAATCCTTGCAATTGGAAGAACCAAAATGCTTGCAAACACTTAGTGTGTCTTATGCTTGATGTGTATAGGCTTTTGTATTGATCTGTAGAAAAAAATTTTGTATGGAATTGATTATGGTTGTTAATAGAGCCGTGGGGTTTTGAGCTTTAAAGGGAGGATGAAAAGAAAACAATTTTTGCATAAGTAAAAGAGTATATGTAAACTCACATCATGCATGAGTATTTCATAGAGAAGTGAACAAGATATTTGTAGTTGAAACTTTGTGCTAGAAAAATCAAAGGGAGGGGGGCCTTGTGCCGTGGGTTTGCAAAGGGGACAAAGGGGGGACCACTAAGGGGTTTGAGGGAAAACAAGGGTTTAAAGGTTTATGTTTAATGGTCTCCTATCATGGGAATCATCCCATGATTTCAAGGATTAGTGTTTCACTAGCTTATTTCCTTTTCTAGTTAATATGTTACTTGTAATTTTGTGTAATAAAAATGAAAGTGAAAGTATAAAAGTTTTATATAAAAAAAGTAAAGTGTAGTTTTTATATAAAAGTTTACTTGTAATGTCTTGGTTATTTTGTAAAGTATTTGTTATCTTGTATAAGCATATGAAACATGTATAAATTATACATATGCATATAGTTTACTAAACTTTGATATGGTATATAAATTCGGTATGTATTTGTTGAAGAGTACGTTAATTTTTACGGTTTCGGGGAATTACCTAATTGCATTTATCGCGAAACGTAAACACTTTCACGTATCCGATAAAATAACTTGTGTAATGTTAATAATTATCCTCAAAATAATTACTTAACCCTTGTTTGACGTAAACAATAATTTGCTTGATGCCCATTTACGTTAACTGATTATTTCTTGCTTACGCGATTTAACTTAACGATTTCCATTAAAAACAAACAGTACAATACAAAAAATAAATTAGCGTACTTTATCATAGTGTTACCATTGTCCTAAAACACGGGGTGTTATAGTCTCCCCTGG
Source organism: Tanacetum coccineum (assembly GCA_026074375.1). Lineage (NCBI taxonomy): Eukaryota > Viridiplantae > Streptophyta > Magnoliopsida > Asterales > Asteraceae > Tanacetum > Tanacetum coccineum. The sequence goes on from BQNB010066284.1 coordinate 20,534, forward strand.
TTAGATGAGCCTTGTCCTCAAGGCTTAAGACGCAGCACTGGCGAGGCCCCTGGGGGTCTTTGAGACATAGAGAGGGTATTTCTTCCGGAATTGTCTTCGCGTTCCACGTAAATCGGACCTCTCTTGGAGTTCCATCGAACCTTGTGACTATGGATACGGCTTGCTTCAACGTTGAAAACTTCGATCTGCTGATCTCTATAGGTTCCTCGACAATACTGATGCTTGTCATCAAAATAATGTCCATCCAACGAAAGGCTAAGGGTTGTCGGGCATGACACTTCTTTAAGTTGGTTACGGTGTAAAATGTATTGTGAAACTCTGCTCAGCTACTCTGGAAAAGCTCGAGCTTGTATTGCACATCTACAACCCGTGTTATTACCTTGAAGTAGTCCTACAAACCTTGGGGATTTAAATTCCCTCGTTTGCTCAAAAAATGGTACTACCCACTTTCCGACAGGCGAAACTTTAAGCATCACTTTATCTCCAACCTAAACTCCATCGGTTTTTACGCTTCAAATCAGCGTCTATAGCTCTTTGCCTATCACGAAGGGCTTGCATCCTTTGCTTAACTTGATGTTTTTTCTCAGTTGTCTCTTGTACTTTCTCTAGACGGTGAAGTTGAACTTCTCCAAACCTCAAGCCCAACAAACAGCGTGAACGATATTTTTCTATCCGGTTAAAGTGCCTCCTAGAGTGCAGCCTTAATGCTGCATGATAAACTGTTTTTGTATGAAAACGTAGACCATTGGCACATTGTTTAACCAACCATTTCCAAAGTCGATCACAAAGCTTAAGCATATCTTCGTGAGTTTGATATGGTTATCTCGCGTTGTCCGTCAGCTTTGGGATGATATGCCGTACTCAATCTAAACTTGTACCCACAAGCTTTTAAAGTTGACTCCAAAAAATTTTGATCGAACCTAGGGTACGATTCAAAATAATCGACGACGGGTATTCCATGCCTCGTACTACTTCCTTTAGGTACATTCTTGCTTTAGATTTCTCCAGGGGGTTCAGTTTCTTTCATGGTATAAAAGTACAGACTTTGTAGTCGGTCAAACCGAATCACCCATATGGATTTCGTAACCTTGTGAGGTTAGGAGTTTGAGACAATATCATCGTGATATTGTCCCACTTCCATTGAGGCATCTCGGGGTGTACCAACAAACCCGATTGTCTCTGATGTTCGGCCTTGACCTTAGCACAGGTCAAACCTTGCTAACATAGGTGGCGATGTCGGCTTTCATATTTGGCCACCAATAAAGCTTCTTTACGTCTTTGATACCTTTTCTCGGAACCAGTGATGGATAGAAATATTTGATTTATGGGACTCGTGCATGTCAACTGTCCGTAAATCGCCATAAAAGGTAACCAAACTCCTTGCCATTGAGGCAATTGGGTTCAATTCCGTACGAAGGTTTCCAACTTTTCGTCCTAACTTGCCTTCTGGGAAATTTGGCATTTTCAATCAACATCTCACTCTTGTGTTTTCTGGTTTCCGTGCTTCATTGTGAGCATTCAAGATTTGCTTAGGAAGTTCCAAGCTAATAGTCATGAATAAAGCTCGATCTCTTTAACGGTGGTTCTCGTTCTTCCTGCCTCAAAGCATCCAAGCATCGATATTTGCTTCCCTGGGTTGATAACGGAATTTCGCAATAGTAATCTTAGCAACTACTAACCATCGGCATTGTTCATGTTCAGTTCTTACATGGATCAAGAATGGGTTGTTAAGCTCTTATGATCAGTGACACTGTAACTTAGGTACCATCAGATAGTGCCTCTAAAATCTTCGAGCGAACACTACTGCTCCTAGCTCCAAATCATGTGTAGTATAGTTCTTCTCATATATCTTTTAAATGGGGGTTGCATAAGATAAATAACCTTTTCTCTTTGCATCAACACAGCGCCCAAACTTCTTTGGAAGCGTCGCAGTTGCGATGAAAAATCTTCGCTTCTTCAAGTAAAGCCTGATTGGGTTGCATACACAACTTCTGCTTCAATACTGGAACGCTGCTGGCTTCTTGTTTGTACCCCACTCAAACTTGACCTTCTTCTGATTGAGCTTGGTCAATTGGTTTGTGATTTTTGAAAACCCTTCAATGAATCGCTCAATAATACCAGCAAGACCTAAACAATTGTTGAATTCCGTTGGTGTCTTAGGGAGATGCCAATCTTTAAAGGATTCGAACTTGGATGGGAATCCACATGATATGACTTTATTATCAATCACCGTGACCGAAGGAAACGGTACTTTGGGAATCTCAAAATTCACACTTGGTAATTTGCATACAAACTCTCTTTCTTCAACAACTCAATTATCTTCAATGCTTTTCGTACTCTTGTTGTTCTTGGAATAGATAAAATATGTCAATAAAGACAATTATGAATTTGTCCAGATAAGGTTTGCACACTCGGTTCATGAGGTCCATAAACACAGCAGGTGCGTTTGTCAAAACCAAAGGCATAACTTGGAATTCCATTAATGTCCCATATGAGTTCTGATGGCAGTCTTCGATGTCTTTTCTCGAACCTCTCATTGGTGATACAACCTGACCTTAGGTTGATCTTTGAGTTGACACCGACCTTGAAGTTGATCGAATATAAGTATCCAATTCTTGGCTAGCGGAGATCGGTTCTTCACCGTTAGTTGGTTTTAGAACTAAATTACCTTTCGAAATTAGCCTTCCGATATCTATTCACATCAGTAAACGATCATCTTTATGCTTGGACAGTATAGAACTAGAGCTCCCCATGGTGACGAACTGGGTCTTATAAAGCCTTTGTCGGAAAGCTCTTGTAGTTGATTCGCCAATTCTTTCATTTCTGATGGGGCCTTTCGATAAGGTGCCGTGCTACAGTGCAGCCCAGGTTAATAGATCGATTTGAAACTCCACTTGTCGAGTCTGAGGAAGACCCGGCAAATCCTCAGGAAATACATCAGGAAAATCTTTAACTATCAGTACGTCCTCAAGTCGCTTCTTCTCTGACTTGTCTTCAATCTCCTTTGTAGTAACATGTGCCAAAAAGACGTGGAGAATCCTTTTAGAATTATACTTTTGAAACCTTGGTCACGATGATGATGTTTAGTCGGCGACCTGTGTCCTTCACTAACTTCGTCACCATTTGTGCGAAACGATTAAGATTTCACTCCCGGAGAGGGATACGAACAATCTTCTTAGCACTAGTCGATACGGCACTGTTTTTGACAAACCAGTCCATTGCCAATTATCGCGTTGAAATTCCCATCTCTACCGTCATTAGGCTGATGTTGAACGGAATGGTTCAAAAAGTTTTAACGTACAACCCATCACTATAGTATTTACTCCAATTATCCTATCGTCAGTAACTCAACGTAAAAACCAAATGAATCTGTGTATTAGGGAACGATATCAGGAAAAGTACTTAAATGCAGCAGATACGAAACTCTTCGGCCCGTATCATAAAGATGATAGCATAGAAGGTTGTTTAGAAAGAAACGTACCGCAACGACGTTGTCTGGGTTTGCCCCCCGCCATTTTCCAACCGCATACACCTTCGCTGGAGCCCTGTTATTCCCAGCTTGATTACCACGATCATTGTTGTTCAGTTTCGGGCAGTTTCTTTTAAAGTGGCCTTGAGCTCCGCACTCAAAGCAACCATTGCCCTGCTGATTATTGTTGTTGTTGTTACGGTAGTTGTTGTTGTTGTTGTTGTTACGGTTGTTGTTGTTGTTGTTATTGTTGTTGTTGTTAGCAGGCCGTATCCTACAGTCCCTGGCCAGATGGCCAACCCTATTGCAGTTACTGCACCTAGGTGGGTACAAGGGACCTGCTTGTCATGATGGCAATTACACTGGAACATGAGGCTTAGACCCTTCGTATGGCCTTCGGGTAACCATTGTTCTGCAAATTGGCAGGGCCTTGTGTTCTGCCTACTATTCGGATGTTGTTGGTACTGACTATTTGAGGACTGTATTGTTCTGGGGAAGATCATCATACTTTCTTTTCCTTTCTGCCTGACGTTCAGCATAGGCATGGGTCTTATCCTCCATCAACTCAGTTGTAAACTCAATCACTTCTTGCATGGTCTTCGACTTTGATGCTTTTACACTGCCAAGTATCATATCGGGTAAGCCACCGATATACTTTTCAATCTTGTCTACCTCTTCTGGGAACATCCTGGAACACATCAAGGCTAGTTGCTGAAATCGTCAATTATAGGCCACCACATCGGTGCCCTTAACCTTAAGGTTCCACATTTCAGTTTCAATCTTCTTGATCTCACCCCTCGGGCAGTATTTATCAGTCATCATTTTCTTCAGTGCTGCCCATGGCATGGCATGAGCTACTTCTAGAGTGGTGGTCTTAACATGGGAATTCCACCATGTAAGAGCATCGTCTTGCAGAGTGCAAGTCGCGAATTTGACTTGGCTAGTTGCTGGGCAATTGCTAATGCTAAACACAGATTCCATTTTCTCAAACCATCGAGTGAGTCCGACGACTCCCTCAGTGCCTTTGAAGTCCAAAGGTTTGCATTTTAAGAATTCAGAGTAAGAGCATGCACGAGTGCTTGTTGTGGCCTTCTTGTGTTACTGAACCATTTGCTCTGTCTAGCCATTCCTAACTTGCTTGCTTCCTGCTTCAGCCATGGAAGCAGCAACTCCTTGATTAAATTAAGGCATTGAGTTGTGCCTCAGTAACAGTTGTGGTTGTTGGGACATTTGGGGCTGGTGTGACTGGTGTTGGTGTTGCATCTGGGTTTAACCTCGTGGGCCTTCCTCTTGGTGCCATTTTCTTAAATCACAAGAAAATACAATACCCGTTAGATTTCAATACAATCATAACGTAACATAACATATGTATCATAAATAAAATAAGATCACATCGCACTGTGACCAGAAGAAATAACTTATAAGAGTATATTATATAAGGCTCTTATTGTAATATACGTAATATATTATAACCACGTATATCAATTATGAATGCAATCTTCGCCTCCACTATGCACAGCTAGTGTTGTCCATAAAAACCCTTTTTATGAATGCACTGTTGAAAATGGTTATAGTCCAGCAAAAATATTTGACCTGGTTCTCTATAACCTTGGCTCTTGATACCAATCTGTAACACCCCCAAATTGGGTCGCAGACAGAATAGGATATCCGGGGCGTGTTGTTTCTTCAAGATCAATAGCACAAAGATATTTAAGAACGGACACAAAAGTCCGTTTAAAATGGATACATTTGGATTTAATGAAGTCTTAATACAAAAAGCATATAGCTTTACTTGTTTATTGTGAGTAATTACAAAAGTTGACAATACTATTTCCCAAAATATGATGCACCTAAATCTTGTAAGCGTGCAATCCAAAATGTAAACCCACTGCATATTGGCATCCCATTGCCTATTTGATCTCCTGAAAACATTGCTTAAAAACGTCAACAAAAATGTTGGAGAATTTATAGGTTTTTGTATCTTTAATTATGCAGGACCGCAAGACTTTCCCGTGATGTTACAAAACCATATTACATTTACACTAAGCTCATGACACTGAAGCTCGACAGTCTTGTTCGCAAAATATTATTGCCTACTGAACAACCCAGTGTGTGATGATGTTCTAACCCGAAACATCCTGATTCCTGACATGCTAATATGTTCGTTCCGGTGCGTGATAGATAGACACATGCCGGAAACGGGAGGTCGTTTTCCCAAATAGGATCTATTAATAACCTTCGCGCTCACATAATGTAATTCCCAACTACCAACTATGCTAATTGACAGTTCATGATAAAGGGGCTTAACTTGGGTTATCGCACTTAGCAAACATGTAATCAATGCAAAATATCCACTTGCGTCCATTTGTAAACAAAATGCTTGTTTCCACCCCAAATAATAGTAAATCAGTTTAAACTGTAATAGTGTGGGGCTATGAACTCACCTCACGTGAGTGGTTTGGTAATTTATATCAAGTGTGGGAAATGCTTCGATTATTCCCGAAATGCAACCATAATTAAATATAGGTTGTGAAAGTATCCGAGTACTTATATTAATAACATAATATAATCTTATAGTTGTTACATCGTACTATCGTTCGGGCTATCATAATTTAAAGAGGTCATGACATGACGTACGAGGAGTTAGGACACTTTAAATCGTAAATCCAACAACTCGTCGATACGCCATCCGAAGAGGCCTCATTATGAAACTCCCTAGTATTATAGCACTTTGATAACCACGTAATATTCTATATAGCATAATCACCGACTAATCGTTTTGGTAAAATAATATTTATAAAGTGAAAACGTTTATAAATATACTTTTCGTAAAAATGACCTAATTTGGTCGTTTTAAGTCCGTTGCTTGCGTTTCTTACGTCCACGTTATATATCGTTAAGTAAGACGAAAGGCGATCAATATATTACATTTTCATGTTTTTGATATTATGTTCACCGACAGCTCGTTTTGCTCGTTTTTGGTTTTAATTAGCGTAAACTTGTAATCGTAATAACTTATTCGTTTTAATCCTGATTTTAGTGATTCCTTCGAGTACGCCTTTGTTGTTAAAAGTTGTATTATATTTTATAAAGTTGGGTCCGTTGATGAATAGTACTTTTACTGTTTTTTTTCCGTATTAGTTTATAAAATTACTTTTATAAACTTTAATTATCGAAATTGTGTAGTTTATTCGTTATAGTTCGTTTTTAGCGATTCTTTTCGAGTACGATCTCGTAATTAAAATGTTATATTAATTTTTGATGTTTTAGAAAAATATGAGTTGCTGTAATGAATAGTGTTTTTATATAAAATAGTTTTATTTAAAAGTATTTATCGTAGTTGAAAATCGTAATTAAGGTTCTTTTTCGTTATAAATCGGTTTTTTCCGAGTGTCTTTTCATTTTGGAATTCGTCATGAGGTGTATTATTTTATATGATGTCTAACTACGGTATGAGGTCGATTAAAAACCCCCTAATATGGCATTTGTATACTTTAAATCATAACTTTCTTAAGTAACTTTCAAAAACACTAATTTATACTTAAACATGTTTATACTTAAACCATAGGTTAAACATACTTTTACACTCCATTTTTCCTGATATTAGTATAACCATATGGACATAAGTATAAGTGCATAATTTCTTTAAACATAAATGAAAAACTTCATTTTCATATTAAAAAGTGCACTTAGTGGTGATTTAGCCATTATATAACATATTACACATAAAATAATGAAAATAAAATGGGTAATAAGAAATAGGAAGACCTGAGGGATGATGTATGAGATGAGATATAAGTGATAAACTGTGTTTAGATCATAACCAAAGCTTACTAGCTTAATAAACACTAGTTAGGTTTTGACACCCTAATTTCCCTTTTCTTCTTAAAATCTTGCAAATGAGAGATCCAATGCTTGCAAAAACACCTTAGTGTGTTCTTTAGGATTGATGTGTATAGGCTTGTATGGATTGTAGAAAAATTTTGTATGGATTGATTATGGTTGTTAATTGAGCCGTGGGTTTTGAGCTTAAAAGGGAGAGAAAGAAAGAAATTTTGTAAGTAAAAGAGTGTATGTAAACTTCACATATGCATGAGTATTTATAGGAAATGAAGAAGATATTTGCTAGTTGCAAACTTGGACTAGATAATTCAAATGGTCGAGGGGGGCCTTGTGCGTGGGGCTTTTCAAGGGGACATAGGGGAGCCAAGGGGGAGGGATATCGAAGGGTTTAAAGGTTATGTTTCTTGGTCTCCTATCATGGGAATCATCCCATGATTTCAAGGATTAGTGTTTCACTAGCTTATTTCCTTTTCTAGTTAATATGTTACTTGTAATTTTGTGTAATAAAAATGAAAGTGAAAGTATAAAAGTTTTATATAAAAAAAGTAAAGTGTAGTTTTTATATAAAAGTTTACTTTGTAAAAGTCTTGGTTATTTTGTAAAGTATTGTTATCTTCTGTATATTCATTGAAAAGTGTATTAATAGATAACATATGCATAAAGTTTTATAAACTTTGATCATTGTATATAAACGTAGGTATTTGTTGAAGTGTACGTTAATTTTTACGTTCGGGAATACCTAATTGTCATTTATCGCGAAACGTAAACGCTTTCACGTATCCGATAAAATAATCTTTTGTAATGTTTATAATGTATCCTCAAAATTAATACTGTAACCCTTTGTTTGACGTTTAAACATATTTGCTGATGTCAGTTTACGTTATTAAACTGATTTATCCTTGCTTACAGCGATTTGAACTTAACGATTTCATTAAAGTAAACGCGTACAATACAAAAAAATAAATAGCGACTTTATCAAATGTAGTAATTATCCTAAAACACGGTGGTGTTTATAGTTTCGTTGGTGCTAATTATGTGGGGTATTTGTTGCCGATGAAGAAAAAGGCCAGTTTCTCATGTTTGTGGTCGGATACCCTTACATCCTGGGTTTTTGCAATGTGGCTTGAGATGGCTTTAGGCTTGCCAGTCGCGGGGCCGGGTTAGCTACTTTTTTTCCACTGGGATGTATGTGTAAAAATGTGGAAGACAGTGTGTTTGCTTTCTTGAAAAATATCAATGTGTATAGTCTCACCTTTTGATGTTGCCTTTGATATTGTCTGCTTAAAATTACGATTTTTCATTAGGCTTGCTTATACTTTCGGCTTATGCTCCTTCGATGCCACCGCTCCATTTGTTGCCACTGTCCATGGCGTGCGACGATAGTGGCGTGTGCGTGACGATGGTCATAGGCTAATAGGCTGCAAAATGAATCTACATGTATAATACCTTTAATAAAACCTATTACCACATGGGGTACATGATGTGTTGTAGTGTAGGGTTGTTTTTTTTATATTTATTCAAGTTGTTAAATTTATATTTTGCCGACTAACAAAATACAACACTTTAAGGGCAGCGTACCCGTCGATAGGTGTATTTTATGGTACGTAGGTGTCGATCACTGAGAGTGAGGTTAATCTATCGATTTAATTCTTATCTTGGTTATCTTGATCTTTGTTTATTCTATTCTAATCCTATGTTAAACATATGTCAGTCTAAATCCCAATTCTAATGGAAAAGGGGGGTTTTCAGCCTAAGAGACTGGCACTATAACACCCCCTTTTTTACAATATAGCAGAGGAAGTAATTGGGGTTTTACTCATAGTTTTTATTATAATTTCTTTATGTTGTTTACTATTTCGCTATTATATTACAATAGTTACAATCATTAGAAAACGACTCAAAAGAGACATTTTTAAAAGATACGTTATTATTCATTTAAAATCAGAGTTTTACAAAGGCAGGTCCTAAAATCTAGAAACATAAAATGTGAATGATAACAAGTTTTAGCCATCTTCAGGTCCATGCCACTCCGTGCCATAAGTTGTTCAATTACCTGAGATAAACATGCTAAAAAGTCAACACAAAGGTTGAGTGAAATTTATAGGTTTGAAATGTAATAGTTGAATACAAGTTATCATAATGGAAATATTTGCATTGCAGGGACAATTATTATGGAAAACAGTATGGAAAACAGTATTTATAATGCAACGACTTGAAGTCAAATTTAACGACTTTTAGGATAGATAACTTAGACAGCAATTGTAATGATATGTCAGGATAGCATGTAATTTAAAAAACACTTGTATTCGTAATTTATAGCAGGTATCCCCCTCACGGTTTTATAAAACCTGTAAAATAAGTAAAGGCAAGGTTATGAACTTCACTAAGTCTTCGAAAAGTAATCACATTGTTATAAGATAAACGAGTATGTAAAATAGTTTGTAACAAGCATGTATCCCCCTCGCGGGTTTATAAAGCATGTAAATAAGTAAAAGCGAGGCTATGAATCTCACCTGATAGGTAGATGCAATAAATTTATGAAAGCGGACGACCTTATCACAATCTTATCGGGGAATGTTGATATAGCAAAATGATAGTAAACAGCCACGTCACGCAACCTGAGTAAATATGTCAAGTCTTAAGAAGATTGTACTCTAGAACTTTAGTTTTAAGAGTTATGAGTTTGATTGAAGAGTTTGGAATTATTGTATCACCGTTCGGGCCATCATAATTCAGAAGTCATTCAGTAAACGTTTGAGGAGCTAGGGCACTTTAAATCGTAAACCCAACAACTCAGTCAGAACGTAATACCAAGATGAAACCTCTTAATATGAAGCTCCCTAGTATTGTGATACGATATAATCGGTTTTAAGCGTTTTGATCAATATCTGGAAATGTTAAGCACGAGAAGCGTTAATTAAAGTTATGTCTTGTAAGGTTTTAAACATGATTTTATACTTTTTCAAAATGTTACATTTTAGACCCTTGAGTTTGAAAAGTGGCAAAATATACCCTTGGGGTTTGCACTTTTACGAGTTTGGTCCTTCAAGTTTAAAAGATATACAAAGTAAACCTTGTGTACTTTGGAAAGTGACATAATAAGACCCTTATAGTTTATAACTTTGATAAAAAGACATTTTCAGCCTCGTTAGTTAAAACAACTCAGAAAGTTACGAATATACCACTTGCATGGATTATATTACAAAACATGTCCAGAATTGCCATCAAGCTTATTTTAAACATTTCACTTAGAACATTTATAAGTTTATATAATAAACCCAAAAGTTACGATATATACCCCTTGCATGGATAATATTTACAAAACATGTCCAAATTGCCATGCAAGCTTATTTTAACATTTAAATAGACATTTATAAGTTATAATAAACTAAAATATAAAGATTTAACGCAACGCAAGTTTAAAATAACGATTCGTTAAGCTAGGAAGCAAAACGAGTCAAATTAGAGTTTTAAAAAGAAAACACGCGGGTTTTAAGCTCAAGGTCTTTCATGACTTATCAAAACACTTATTTTAATGATAATTAAGCTTATTGGAATAGATTATAGCAATAGTTTACAAGCTTAGCTTATAGATTAAGCAAAAACATAAAATTAGGGTTTCGAGTGTACGGTTTTGGATCAAAACAGAAAATGAGCATGAATAGAGTTATGAAACTTTAACAAGAGTTTATTTAGGATCATATGAACATTATAAGAGTGTAGGATCAGAAGTAGAACATCCAGAACATGGGTTTGAGCTTCAAGGAGCAAAAATGGTGGAAATGGGTCGTTTCGGGCAGTATTTCCACTCGTACGCCTTGTATCTTGTTCCCGGGGCTTTAAATCTTCAAATCTTCGCTTGTATGATCTTCTTAGATGATCATAGGATCATATGTAGCAGAGAATGTTTGCTCAATTAGGTTATAGAAAGATGAAGGTGGGTGCGAGTTGTAATGAGGGTTTTGTGCCTCTATTTATACATGAACAAGGCAAGGTGACTAAGATAGCTTATGGTTCTGATTCAAGACATGTGTAGCATCTAGTAGCTGATGTGGGAAGGCTAGATGGTGAGTTATACAAGCTATAATTATAGATTGAAGTGTTGGGTAGCATAAGTGCTTGCCAAGGCTGCCATGGGTAAAAAGAGGGTCATGTGGCTTCATTTGAGGCCAAGGGAATGTTATAGTAGCTGCATAATCTTCTTAGGGTGCATGTGGGTGAGTCATGGAGGTGCTTTTGTGCAAAGAAGTTCTTAAAATGGGTCAAATAGCAATGAAATTAGTCGCGGGTTTGTTTTGGGTTACTAGGGCTCGAACTCTTTTTCTTCGCTTATATTTCGAGCACATTGATCAAGGAATGATAAAAACATGTTCTCAAGGTGTGTATTAAGGCTTATCATTGGAAATTAGCAAGTGGTTTGAGTTAAAACGGGTTAAAATTGAGTAAGTATAGCCGCGGGTTTGATTTAGGTTCGATTAGGGTTTTCATGATTTTTCAAGCTTATAATTCCTGTATACTTGACCAAATATGATAGAATACTGACCTTAGGCATTGTATAAAGGATTATTAATGAAATTTGATTGGTGGTTTAAGCTAAAATGGGTCGAAATAGAAAAAGTAAGCCGTGGGTTTAATTAGGGCTCGTAATGGGTTCATTTAGGGTTTTCTAAGCTTCAATCTCTTGTTTATTGCTAAAATGAAGATAGCTAATGAATTGTAAATTCATATTATGAGTTTACAATGGTTTTTGGTTGATTGTTCAGGATTAAAACAGTCAAAAATAAGTAAACGAGTCGAATGATCCATTTAGGTACGTTTAGGGTTTCTCGGATTCAATTTTTGTATAAATGATATGAGATGATGAAATAATGATAAAATAGGATTGAAATAGTTGTAAAATAAGTTATTACAACTTATTTGAGTGTTGGGTGAGGTTTAAAACGAATAAAAATCGATAAACGGGTCATGGTTTACTATTTAGCTCGGGTTAGGGTTTCTGACTTTGTATTTCTTGTAATTTCATGGAATGAGGATGAATATTGATTGTAGTTGAAGTATATGACTTGTTTGTAACTTGTAATTGATGGACTGTACAAGATTCTTAGGAAAACGGAGGTAAAACGGCTATTTTGGATGTCGTGCATTAATGACTTGTATATTGTGCTTTGAAAGCTTGTACTTGACTTGGAGGGAGTTTATATTTCAAATGAAATGTTATATTACTTGTACATATGCTTTAGTAGCTTGTACATTCACTTTAGATATTAACCCTTCATGGAATTTAGAAGTATACAATAACGGTTTAAAGCCCGTTTTGATATAACATTGGGAATGGTACATTATAGGAATAATGTACTTTGTAAAAAGGATATGATGATATTGACTTGACATGTTATGATGTTTGCTTGACATATATGAAGACAGGATTGCCATAGGTAGGTTGCGTGAGCTTGTCTACTTTAGTTATGTAAGTTACATGACATACTGAGATATTGACAATGCAAGTAATGTAATAAAGCGAAAAATTTCCCCGTATAATTGTGATAATAGTAAAATAGGTTTTGCATTTGATGAAAATTCTTGGGTTGTTATAATTATGTATCCAAATGTGCCGAAACTCAAGCTTTGCCAACCAACGATGCCAAAGTTGTTATTTCATTCCTGGAAAAACTCTTTTGCTATTTTGGAATGCCCAAAGATCTCATAAGCGACCGAGGTACTTATTTCTGCAACAAAATAATGGAAAAAACCATGAAAAGATATGGAGTTAACCACCGTTTCTCTACATCCTATCACCCTCAAACGAGCGATCATGTTGAAAACACAAACAGAGCTCTTAAAAGAATCCTTGAAAAAATTGTGAAAGATAATCCTGCTATATGGTCAAGGAAACTCGACGATGCTCTATGAGCTTTTAGAACCGCTTACAAAACACCAACCGAAACCACACCATATAAACTCGTATATGGAAAAAAATGCCATTTACCTTTTGAAATCGAACACCGTGCATATTGGGCTCTTAAAAACCGTAATCTTGATCTCATCGCTGCTGGTGAGAAAAGAATTTAAACATGGAAACAAAGTGCTGTTATTTCATTCTAAGTACAAATTCAAACAGCCAAAACTCAGATCTCGATGGCTTGGACCATATGTAGTAAAACATCAATATCCATCCGGATATGTTGAACTATATGGAAAAATGACATGACGTTGTTAACGGCCATAGACTCAAGCTATACCATAAAGAAGATAATGACTCAAGGGAATAACTTACTCCCTTCTTTCCTAAAGAATGAACCCTAGAATTACGAGTCTAGCTAATGACTCATTTCAAAATTAATCGCTTCTCGGGAGGCAACCCGTGCTTTAATTTAAGTGTGGAGAAGACTCCTCTCCTCTGTTTTATTTTCTAAAAAAACAAAAATATTTTCTTTTTGTGTGCTTTTGTATGTTTACTCTTATGCAGGTAATCTAGCTTAGATCTGGAAAATTATGGTGTTCGCTCAAAGACAAGCTCTCTCAAGCTATAAATCTCTATGCCCCAGGAAGTACCATTTTCCCTTAATTTTCCCTATTTTTGTGTTTATCAGTTCTCAAATTTAGGGCAATGTTCAACTTAAGTATGAAGGGGAGTCAAATAGGCAATATTAAAATTAATTATATCCCTCCATGTTTGCCCTGTAATTTAGCCAAAATCTTTAACTAATATTTCGTAAAATTAAATATATATGTTTTATCTTTCCAGAAACCTAAAAATGTACTCTTAGTAAGACAAATTC
>BQNB010066285.1:0-17500 GCA_026074375.1 Tanacetum coccineum
TGAGATTGTAGTCTTTTTTTTAGTAAAGAGTGTGTTATCTACCATTCTCATGGTGTAATCATGTTTAATAATAAGGGCTTTCAATTTATCATACCAAGCTTTAGGATCTTGTTTAAGTCTGTAAAGAGCTTTCTTAAGTCTATAGACAAGATTAGGTTTTGCGAAGTCAATGAATCTCGGAGGTTGTGCCATGTAAACCTCCTCATTGATAAAACCGTTAAGGAATGCACTCTTTACATCCATTTGAAATAATTTGAAATCTAGTGCGCATGCATAAGCTAACAATATTCTTATGGATTCTAATTTAGCTACGGGTGCATAAGTTTTGTCATAATCAATTCCTTCTTGTTGATTATATCCTTGGGCAACTAGCCTAGCTTTGTTTCTAGATACGACACCATTTTCGTCAAGCTTATTTCTAAATACCCATTTAGTTCCAATTATGGTCATATCCTTAGGATTTGGGACTAATTCCCAAACATTATTTGATATGAATTGGTTTAATTCTTCATGCATAGCAATTACCCAACTTTCATCTTTTAGTGCTTCATTTATATTTTTAGGTTCTACGGTTGAAAGAAAACAAAAGAAATTACTTTTGTCTTGGGTTTGTGATCTAAGGGTTCTTTGATTTAGATTACCTATAACATTTTCTAATGTATGACTCTTTGATTCTTTTATGTTTATGATTTTATTATTTTCTAAAGATTTATCTTTGAGATTATTTCCTAAGTGTTTTGTTTTACTAACCTCAATAGCTTGTTCTTCTACTAAATCATCATCCTCCAAAGGTGATGTTTTAGGTGGTGGAGGAGTTTCATCGAATATCACATTTAAGGATTCTTCGACTTTCATTGTTTGTTTCTTAAGAATTATATAGGCTTTACTATTTTGAGAGTATCCTAAGAAAACACCTTCATACAACTTTGGGTCGAACTTGGTGAGGTAATCTTTTGTATTAAGAATGAAACATTTACTTCCAAATACTTTAAAATATTTAAGGTTTGGTTTTGTACCTCTTAATAACTCGTATGGAGTTTTTCCTAAAATATGTCTAATGGAGATTCTATTTATTATGTAGGTTGATGTATCGACCGCATTACTCTAAAATTTTTGTGGAATAGATTGTTCATTTAGCATGGTTCTACTCATTTCTTGTAGAGTGCGATTCTTTCTTTCTACTACCCTATTTGATTGTGGAGTACGACGAGCAGAGAAATTGTGAGAAATTATGTTTAACTCACAATAGTTTCCGAATTGTACTTTATTATCAAATTCTCAACCATGATCCGTTCTAATTGACACTATGGAGCATCCTAATTTATTTTGAATCATTTTGCTAAATATTTTGAACTCTTCGAAAGCTTCGGTTTTATTTCCTAAGAATCTAGTCCATGTATATCGAGAATAGTCATCTACAATTACTAAAGTGTAACGATTTCCTCCATAACTCCGTATGGCAGATGGGCCAAATAAGGTTATGTGTAATAATTATAAGCATCTAGTTGTTGATACTAATTTTTTAGCTTTGTGACTAGCGTGAGTTTGCTTTCTAATTTTGCAAGCGTCACAAAAATGTCGGTCAAATTTAAGCTTAGGTAAATTTCTAACTATTTCCTTAGAAGCCAATGATTGAATTAATTGCATATTTGCGTGACCTAATCTCCTATGCCATAAGGTGGAGTTTTCGTCTAAAGTTGCAAGACATATTTTATCTTCCTGTTTATTTCCTAATTTCATCACATATAGCCCTCGTTTTCTAATTCCTCTACCTATGAACTTTTCATCATTGATTATTTCGCTATTGTGTTCAGTAAATACTACTTTGCATTTATTATCACATATTTGACCAACACTAAGCAAATTAAAATTTAAATTATCTACGTGCTCAACATTTTCAATAATTAGGGAGTCATGAGAAATCGTACCTTTGCCTATGATGTTACCGCGTAAATTGCTTCCGAAAATGACGTTCCCTCCGTTGTACGCTTTGTATGTAGAAAACAACTTTCGGTTACCCGTCATATGTTTCGAGCATCCACTATCTTTAATCCACTCGTCGGGCTCTAAGTTTATTCCTAAGCATATCTCATTGGATGCTTGAGCTACAAGACAAGTTTCGTCTTTAGCCTTTTCTTCCTCATCTTCGCCACTATCACTCCATGCTCCTCCAATAAAAGCTCTTTGATTATTGCTTCTTGGCGACTTTGGACATTCTCCGATGAGATGATTCGGATCTCCACATCTAAAGCATTTTCTTTCACTTTTACCATTTTTGTCATTTTTACTTCTTTGAGATGACTTTCTTTCGTCTCGTGGTTGTCTTACAAATCTTCCTCGTCTTTTGAAGAACTTCTTGAATTCTTTTACGGCCATGGCATATTCTTCGTCTTCACTATCGAAAGTCGGGACCCTGCGAAGGTTTTACGTCGGCAGACCCTGCCCACTAATTTTGGCAATCGAAGAATGTATAAACACAAAAGAATAGTGGCGGTACTATTCAAATATCATGTAATAGAATAATGATATATTCAATAAAACCATAAAACAACCAGGCAAAATCTTATCATCTCCTTTCAGAAAACTAATTTATAAACAAACCAAAACTACAAAAATACAAATAAAAAACCAAGAAAAATGAGAAAAATATATAGAAGTAGGTAATAACATGGCACATGTCTTCCACTGAAAATCGATAACAATTTAAAACGGTTCTTTAAATATCATTTAATAATGATACGTAGGTTGTAACGATGAAACGCCTTCGAAACAGAAGTTCCAAACTGTTTTCAAAAACATGGTCCACCAAATGGCTTTGCTATGATTTTTCGATAAGGCAACTTCCCCAACCCCCCGACCCTTCTCACTCCATCGTTTAGACCCGGCAACTATTTCCAAAAAACAGAAAACTTTGACTCATTCTCCAACATTCGTCCAACGAGAAATATTACTTCTCAGGGCAAGTCAAGTTTTCTCCGGGCTACTTAATGACCATGCCACAAGCTAAGTATTTCAAAAAGAAAATTTGACCTCTCAATGGGAATTTATTCTCGGGCATGGTCTACATAATGACCATGCAAAGGCTTGTGTTTACTTTGCAACACAACCCGTGCTTCCTATATACAAATTAATGTACCTGTCAGTGCATTTCTTTGTCAAAATAAGAGAAATCTTATTTTTATTGGTAAAAAGTTATCTTAATAATGAATCAGTGTTTTCAGTAATCACAAAAATTTTCAAAGACAATTCGCCCACTCAAACAATGACTACAGCTCTTTAAATAGAAAACGGGTCATTATTTGAGGGGGAGAATTTTTCATCAAATAATCTTTTAAAACGGTCTGTCAAAATAAGTCACAGAATAAACGGATAATGTTTTTTGATAATGACGGATAACAAATTTAAAGGGGAGTTAATTTATATTAACTACAAGGGCTTTAGATGTCATTGGTTTAAAACTTTATGGACTTATCTGCAATTTGAGACTTAGTGAATTCAGGCTTTAAACTACATTCGATCAATATTGATAATACCTCAAAGTTTGTAAAAGACTTAGGAATGCTTGGAAATACTTTCATAGTTTTAAAAGCCTTGAAGTTGATCCTCACGGAATAGATTTAAGCTTATTAATTCTTTAAACACGATCTCAAGTATATGTGCGTACAAGGTTTTGCTGATTCCGAGGTATCGAAACCAGTAAGGGGGAAGGAGTAGATGTATTCATGATAGACTCCATGGCCTTCTTTTTAACTTATCTTCATGGTTAGCTTCTTTTGATCTTAGGCCTTCTTCGTTTCTTTCGGGTGCACTATTTTAACCTCATGGGGAAAGAGACATCTTGTCATCATTTAGTATGCATCATTTGAGTTCCTAGGGGGAAGTGTTGGAAAAATAATTATTCTAAACATGAGAAGATCGGTTACTGATTCAATAAATGCTTCCTCAAACGGTTAATCACAAAGCTTATATTTTAAAAGAAGAGTAGAATAGCTGACAAAAGAGGTACACATAGGTTTGATAAGTATGATGATTTCTTAAGTTAGTCAGTATTCTGCAGAAAGAAATGAGTACATTTGGGACTTAGTTGACTTAGGTGTTATTATTTCGACTACTTAGAGGGAATAATTATGACATCCGAGACTTAGTTGACTTTGGTGTTTCACTTTATATCATATAAGGAGAAATGCGGACTTCCGGGACTTAATTGACTTTGGTGTTACAGTTTCGAATTAATTGTGTACTTCGGATATTTAGGTTTTTTACATCAAGACTGCTTGAGGCGGCTTGCAAAAATAATTTGAATCTACTTAAGAAATGATTATTGATTTAGGGGGAAGCTAAGACAACTTCTTATGAGAGACTACGAGGAAGACCTACGGCTGCTACAAATGAACCATATGATTCTATCATATGATGTTCTCATCATTCAGGTCAAACCTCGTACATAATAATCTTTTGAATATGTATATATGTAGTGTATACTTAATGGTGATTTTAAGGAGTGCTCGAGTACAAAAATTTTAAGAATTTATTATTAAATTCAAAAATTTTCAAATCATTGTACTCAGTACTGTCTTATATACCCTTAAATACTGAGGGGGAGCATTAAAATGTTCCTGGTATATTTTGTGTAACATTTTGTCCCCGAACGTTTAATCAATTGATATCCAAAATATAAAAGGATTAACATTTTGGATAAGGGGAGAAAATATGATTAAACTATGATTAAAATGAACCTAATTTGTACTCAAATATGATCATATAAAATGGACTAAATGCACTCTACACTTAGCATGTACTACGATTACGATGCACATGTTAAGGGGGAGCTTTTAGTGATAATGAAAAAAACTCTCAAAGTGTAAATCTTTTTTATATTTATATCAAACACTTTGATTGAACTTTTCAATGGTTTTGAAGGATTGTGATGGAATACCCAAAAGACCGACCATGTACTTAAATTTATGAAGTTATAAGGTGGTTAGGCATAGGTATTCAAATCCCATGATCCAGCCATTAGTGTAGAAGTCCTTAGATATGATACAAAAGGAGTAAAAGTAAGAATAAGGGAATAGTGCCGACTGAGATGGAGCTAATACTAGAACAAACCCAACAAGGTATTAGTCATCGATTGTTTCTGGTATGCACTCATAAGGGCGGAAGAATGAAAAAGAAAATTATAAGGATAAAAGGGTGTGAAAAGAAAAGTATGCCCTCCATTACACTTAGGCAGAAAAGAAGAAGGAGAAACAGGGTCCACTTTAATTATGCTGTCAGAAAACATTAGCTGTAGTCTGACATTGAAGATAGTCAGAGGACACAGTAAGTCGACGCTATACACTATCCTCCTAGCCACTAGGTCTCTCAACAGACTCTGTGTTTCATTTCTTAAGGAGATTACTACGCATCTATCATACTTTCTCACCCCGAGGTCAGTTGATAATTGTCAAAAGGGTGGCACGTTAGCTCCAGCCTATGATCACTAAAACCAAATATGCACTATTGAGTCTAGAGCAAAGAGATATCCATAAATCTCTCTAGGACACTTATCCATTATAAACTGGTTTCTTACACACTGTGAAAACTAGTAATATCTCAAGAGTCCTACGCATTATTCTGATGATTTTGCCAGAACATCATAGTGATACTTATGTAATCACAATGACGATGAAAATCCTTCTAGAACCAAAATTAAAATAAGTTCTTGGTTCGGTTGGACTTGTGAGATTCTAAGCGAATCAAACTTGTGACAACTGGAAAGCAACGATTGTGCGATTCTATAAGAATCAAAATTATTCCAGGTTTTGAATTAACGGTTGATGATGAATTTTTGAAATGATTAACACTCTATATGTGTCACATAAAAACGACTTTAGACCAAGTGTCACACGTCCGATTGATTTTCATATTCATGTTTCCTATTCAATCAGGTGAGACGTAACATCACGGATCACTCTTATCGTGATGTCTGCTTTGAGACGTTCCGATAATGAGAACATGCTGAGTACGATGAATCTAATACACATGTGTTAGAAAGATTCAATACTGCAAACTAGAAATCCTATCAAGGAGAATCTTCTTTAAAATTGAAATCTACCTGGATTCACAGGTCGATCCTCTCGGATCGAAGGTTACTCTTAACAAAACTATGGGCGCATGATAATAAGACATTCTTTGTCCCCTACTTTATTGCTAACTGTTTTAATGCAGGATACTTAAATATGGAGGTGAAGGTACCTGATTCCAGCTGTCTCAAAGATTCATAACCAGATGCTCATACTTGATCGACAAATATAAAGACATCATGAAAGCTCAAGTACATGTTTCAAGACTTCCGCTACTCTGATACCATACGTCTTTCTTGAAGTGACGAAGTATTAAAGTCAAAGAATTTCTAAGAAGTTTCTGTCACTCTGATACTGAACGTCTTTCACGAAGTGACGAAGTGTTAATTTTAAAGAATATCAAGAAAGATGGTTACACTCGCTTTCAAACATCAAGAACAATATGAGCATGTCGGTCTAAAAGTCACAAGTTCACAGGATGGCAAAGCTTAAAAGATGGCAAAAAGAGATTATGCTTGGTTAATGATCTTAAAAAGCTCAAAAGATCACATACAAGTCAAGAACAAGATATAAGCTAAAGCCTAAAAGTCTAAAGATTGCTACATCAAGATTCACAAAATAAAGAACATCTAAAGATAGAGCTTAAGTTTTTGTAAATTAGAGTGACCTCCCTTTGGGGGAGATTGTTAGGAATCCAAAAAAGGATTGGTCACTCCACGTATTTTATGTTTCTAGCTCGTAGTCCACAATGTATTATTTAGTAAGCTAACCGGGCCAAAAGGCCCATGGAAAGCCCACAAGCTCTCCATGACCGACCACTAGGATAGTATTTATACCCTTTCCATGCCATGGAAAGGGTGGTTGGTTGGTTGGTTGTATTC
The DNA here is from genome assembly GCA_026074375.1 of Tanacetum coccineum. Taxonomy (NCBI): domain Eukaryota; kingdom Viridiplantae; phylum Streptophyta; class Magnoliopsida; order Asterales; family Asteraceae; genus Tanacetum; species Tanacetum coccineum. Next base: position 6,947 of record BQNB010066285.1, read on the forward strand.
TTATTTTCACACTTAATGCATTCTTCTTTCCTTTACTTCCTCTTACTAGAAATACATCCTTCCTTCCACTTTCTCTCTCTAGTTCATGCTTGTTATTAGAGATTACTCATATCCTTCATTCACCATCCTTGGTTGCTTGCCTTTGGGCATCGTTGAATGATGCGGAATTACTGGACATATGATTTCTGACCTGCTACTTATAAATTCACCATCCTTGGTCGCTTGCCTTTGGGCATTGTTGAATTAAGCTGACATAGTAATAACAACTTCATTAACAGTCTTTCCAAGATAAGCTTCATTAGTTTCCTTCATCTTAGTCATCAAAGAATATGACAGTTCTTGGACTGAACACAAAAACAAAAGCCACTTTAAATAAATAAAAACCCGATTATAGAAATAAGAATTTGATTATTATATAAAGAGAGGAACCACAACATTGGAGGAGAATGCGATTTTCAATTTGTACAGATATATAGTGTTAGCAGTTTCGTAGGAATTTTGTCCATATTTGTATATCTTAATCAAGTTTCATTGAAAACCAACCATCATGATTTGATCTATTTCATTAAGATTTAATCTTTACCAAAAATCAAAATCAATGCATAAATTAATAAGTGTATAGATTAGTAAAGCTAAAATTCACTAATAGAAACCATACCTTTTACTATGCACAAATAAGGATTTCTACCACGTCATTGTAACAGGCTAAGAGCACTGCAAAAATACCAAAAAAATATGAAAAACAACACTTCATCTCCTACTTTATTGTAATAGGCTAACTTCAATGCAAAAGAATCTAGTAACACATACAATTTATCTACATTGGCGTGATCCAATGAATTCACCTTAATCCAACGCTCGAAGCCAATATCAAAGCCACCATTAACAAATAAGACACGACTACACAATAAAGAAAAACACATACACGAACCCTATTTAATCCTTGATGAATCATGAACCCCTCTTAATCATGAATCCCTGCGACACATCATCTATTATTTAACGTCACCAGATTTGCATACAGTCACCAGATCTATAATTTAATGCAACCACCACAACAGATTGAAACGCTTTTTTATATCATTCATCATAGTCGTCATTGATCTTTATTGATTTTCAGTTTAGAGATGTTGGAGGAGAAGAAAAAATAGAGAGGCAGATTTCTTCACATAAAAGAGAGAAAAAGATTAATTAGGTAAAAAAATGACACTGCTAATTATTGGTATGGAGTTTTGTGAATCATGGAGAAAGATGAAGATGAAAGATGATTATTGAATATGTGGGTGTTGATTGTATAGGTTTTGAGAAGATGGGTCGATGGTTAAAACTAAAGGAACGGTTGATATTCATCCTATTGGTTTTATGGTAGCACAATTAAGGGCCTGTACAATATTGAGAGCAAGGGTTACAAAACTTTAGCTTGGGCTTAAATCATAAATACTCCACATTAAATATACAAAACTGAATCTTATATATATAAGGACTGTTATACTATCTTTTCTTTATGTATTATATAAGATGATACTTATCATTCTTTAAGTTGAAACAAAAATATGCCTAAAAAGGAGTTTTTTCTACAAGCCTTAACCTAATACAAACAATGCAAAAAATGAAGAAAAAAAACACCAATAGATTTAAGTTCATTTACATACCATACATTTATTTATATATCAATGGACAAATTTCAGCCACTCATTTTTAACAAACCCAATTTCATCCTTTTTTTTACAAATATTAATCTCTCTTAAACCGTTAATCGTTAAGTCGAAAAAACATATACCATCGCGACGAGCATGTAACTATTTTCCTATAGATGGGCATTTTGAAATACTTTCGACAAATCGTTTTCTTGATTTTCACGTTTTCATTCATGTTTATTCATCTTTTTTCTCTTTTTCCTTCGTTGATGAAACTTGCATAAGAAATCACATGTGATTAAACACTAATTTCTATATTTTAATAAAATAACATGTGATTTTTCCCACACATGATCTCAATAACATGTGATTTTTTACGAATTGTGATTTTTTCACTAGTGATTGTAGAAGTTTTGTAAATGGACTATTATAATCTATAATTCGTATACAGTGTGTGTGATATTTGGTTAGAAATCCAAGAATGTATGTATTTCATTGCTAAAAACACGAAAATTTGGATTTATAGACAAATACTTATGTCAATTTTAGTGCAGATGTTTAGTGTTCGAACTCGATATTAGTGTTAAATCACATGTGATATGTAATTCGGATTTTGGTATAGTTAAGGAAAACGCGAAAAAGCGAAATTTTTTTGTCGAAAGTATATGAAATTGCTCGTGTATAGAAAGATAATTATATGCTTGTCGTGACGGTATCATTTGTTTTGTCTAACGATTAACGATTCATGAGATTTTTAAATTATAAAAGATTGCTGTCATTGAATTTTTAATTTAAATTTTAATTAATATCACTTTTTTCTCAACAAGAAAATGAGTGGTTAAGATTTGTCCTTGGTATGTGAGAAAAGTTTGGTATTTGAAATAACTCTCCTCTACAAATATTTATGGGCTAAGAAACGGATACTTGGAAAATTTAGCAAATAAAGAAAAACAACATTATTCATTTCATGTCTATCGAGTTCCTTTATCCATTAACAAAAAATTATATTTAGAGGGATTTGTGTTTTTATGGTAGCGTATGATCTTCAATAGGGGTGCAATCGAGTCAAGCCGAGCTCGAGCTTCACAGGGCTTGAGCTTGGCTTGAAAAAAAATTAATAGGCTTGAGCTTAGCTTGATAGCTCGTCAAACTTTGACTATCCAAGCTTGAGCTTGGCTCGAGTAGGATTCGATCAGAGTTGAGCTTGGCTTGAAAAGATTGAATATATACAAAATCAATGTATTTAATAGCCAAACGCTCAAACTCATCAATAAACATATGTATAAAATAAAACAAACAAAAACCATAACTAAAAACTAAATTAGATTCATTTAAAATTGATAAAACCAACAAACATACTAATTATTTCTATAAATCTTAGCTAAAGAAGGCAAGCAAGTAACAATGTTATATCAAGATAAAAAAAATACAGATCTATGCATATCCCACATATTACATTCATATAAAAATGACTATTTCAATAGCCAAGTTAGTTGCTCGTATTATTTCAAATATGGACATTTAGACACCATGTATCTCTACTCGTTACAATAATATATAGATATAGCAAGATTTTACAAAGTCTAATAGTATAAAATATATTAATAATGTTGATAAGTAAACTTACATTTTTTTGTAGAATTACATTTCTATAAAATAAGGAATTAAATGACAGTGTTTTTAGCATGTCAAAGTGACGTCGTTCTGATCTGGCATGGAGCGGAGTAAGACTGAAACAACCCAAAACGACGCCGTTTAAGGGTGAAACGAGGTCATTTTAGGAGTAGCTAGCCGGTTTAATAATCCTATTAATCTAAACGATGTCATTTTGCAAATGGCGAGTTCATCGGCTTGACGTTAAGGATGTATTTTTTAACAGCCAATTATATGAGACTGTGTATATGCATCAACGACTTGGTTTTAGAGATTCTCGGTATCCTAATCATGTTTTCCTTTGGCGTCATTAATTATATGGCCTTAAGCAGGCACCATGGGGCTTGGTTTCACCGTTTTACAAGTTATGTCACATGCATTGGATTTACAAGTTATGTTACACGCCTTTTCGTCAGTGTTACTTAGGGATGTCAAAAAAATCCTCGATTGATGGGGACCTAATCCCAAAACCCGGTTTAATTAGGGAATCCTCGATTTGATTGAGATGGGGACAGGGAATCCCTGAATTACGTAACCGGCATGGGGCAGGGATGGGGATAACATCAATCCCCGAACTCGTCCTCAATCTTTTTAATGTACTTGTATAAATATATGAAAATTATATGCATCGCCATACAACATTAACTTTTGTATGTATATTTCTATGAACATTGACATATATGTATATGAATGTGTGATATTTAAATGATCAAATAGCTAAAAAGTATAAACAATTAAAGATTAATTATTGTATATTACTTGAGCAATGTTTTACCTGAATACTCACATACAATGTACGTTATTCTTATATTATATGTGTTGTCTAAATATCTATGATGATTTAAAGTTGGATTAACATTGTAACTAATCTAAGTATTAGTGATGTATGTTTCTTGAGACACTTTTTGAGTCAAATTCTTAATATTTTTGATGAGTTTGTGTATTTTTATGTTTTCTTCATAAGGATGGAAAATCCTCGAATCCCCGTTAGGGACGGAGATGAGGATGTAAAACTATTCCCTGATAGGGATAGGGGCGAGGATAGGGTTGAAAAAGTGGGAACAGGGATGAGGATAGAAATAAGATCCCTGACACTCCCCGCTCTGTTGTCATCCCTAGTGTTACTACATCGTATCATTTCCTCTCCACACCTAATAAAAATGGCAGTTATGGACTAATGTACTTGAGCCTCTTTTATCGATTTGTAAATAGCATTATTTTATGCTCTTTCTCGCTAACAAACCAAGCATACCATAGCGGGCTATCCGCCATTAACTCAAAAAAGTGCAACACAACTAGTATTGAACTGGTATTGCCTCTCTTTCAATCTTTGAAAGTGACCTTGTATCCTTTTCTAATGCAATATCTTCTATTAGATCTGTACGAGTGACAAGAAGAAGTTAGGTAGTAGGCATCCGCTCTGTCCCATTCTCATATGGAAATTGAGATGACAGATTTTGGTGTTGTTAATTATTTTTTAGGGATCTTTGTTCGGCGTGATACTTTTAGGATGTTTTTGTCTCAGCGGAAATATGCTCTCGAGATTCTTGAGCGTGTCCATATGCTTAACTAAAACCCTTGTAAGACTCTAGCTAACACTAAGTCTAAGCTTGGTCTTGAGGACGATCATGTTTCTGATTCGATTTTATATCAGACTTTAGTCGACGGTCTTCAGTACCCTATGTTTACACGTCCAAATTTGTCTTATGTTGTTCAAAAAATATGTCTTTACATGCATGATTCACGGAGGCTCATTTTTCGGCTCTCAAACATATTCTATTGTATGTCCGCGTGATGTTGAATTTTGGTTTACGGATATTTGCATCTACTACTACCTGTCTTGCACTCTTGCTTATTCATGCCACATGTCGTTCGACGTCTGGTTACTGTGTCTTCTTGGGTGATAATACACTTTCATGATCTTCTAAACGCCAGCACACTCTTTCTCGTTCTAGTGTTGAGGCAACATATCGAGGGGTTGCTAATGGAGTGGTTGAGACCGCTTCGCAATTTACTTCGGGAATTGCATGCATAATTATTTCTTGCTATTATTGTTCATTGTGATAACGTGAGTGCTATTTATTTTACTGTTAATCTTGTACAACACCAACGTACTAAGCACATTGAGATTGGTATACATTTTGTCAAGACATGGTGGCTAGACGTCAAGTTTGTTGTTAGCTTTTAAAAAGATGAAAAGTATGAGCATGTTTGTCAAAAGCACAAGGTGATTCAAGGATGTTCAAGAAAGAAAGTACCGGTCTTTACCGAACGACGACTCAAGCATCAACTACGTCTATCGAGTTCATCCATAACAAGGAAATATTTAAAGATCTCAGAACTAAAGACAAATTCGAAAGACAATAACAAAGGCTCAAGATCAAAGATCATAAAGCATGAAGGAACAAAGCCATTACAACAAAGTCCAAGATCATAACCCAAGACTTCAAGAGCTTAACGACAAGGAATTTCAATAACTTTTTTTCGCATGAGATTATTAGCCTCAAAATATTGAGTTAAACAATAGAAATAAAAGTTATTATAGGTTTAGTCGGGTCTTTACGTTTATATAATTTTGTATAAGATGTAATAGGCTAGTCAAGATTATGGGCTCGTAGTGTAATCTAATATTGTAAGCGTTTCGAGCTAAAGCCCAACCAAATCTGAGCCCAGCCCAACCAAACACACACTAGGCATTCATATTGTGCCCTAGGTGTATAAATAATCCTTTCCATCCATGGAAAGGAGGTTAGTTGTTTAGTTTTTCACAAATTAAGCTAATATCAATCCTCTACTTTACTTTCTCTCTAGTTTCTTTTTTCCTTCTCTCTCTACATTTCTAGTGTTTGGTTTGAGAAATAAGGTATAGAATTCTACCAACATGATAGTCATCTAGATAGTTTTGAGTAGAAGAAGCAAGTGCAAGTGGATTTTCATTACCGACTATTCTTTTAACATGAATGTCGTTAACTTCATTTTGATGATGTTTTAGAATGTCAAAGAGTTTGTGGTAGGAGACAGTGTCCAAGTCTTGTTCTTGCTTGATAGTTGCCACAAATCTTTACCATTTTGGTTGAAGTTGTTATAGAAACTGAACATTCACCTGCATGGTGTCAACCTTTAACTTGTTTCTTACCATTTCATTCATCATTTTGTAGAACCTAGTATAGTATGACTCGATTGATTCTTTATTCCTTAAAGTGAATTTACCAAATTCCTAAAACAACTTTGTCTTCACATCTTAAATGTTGATAGAATCTCCATGTTGTAAACATTTAACAGCAAGCCACATTTCCTGAGCATTAAGACAAGTATCCACTATTAAGTATATGTCATTACCAATTCCATTCAGTATCATATGAATTACTTCAGGTTCAACATCAATTAGTTTTATGTTCTCTGGATTGGTATTAGCAAAAGTTTATTCTCTAACAACACGTGGTTGACCTGGATCATCCCCTTCTGTTGGAATTGCTAGAGTAATGAGTTGAGTGAGGATGTAAGGACCTTCTTCAATACAGTGCCTGAGTTGATCTTTTTTTGGTTTTGTATTAATGTATCTCATGAAACGTGATTTCAATTTTTTCATAGCTACCTAGTGGAAGCATTGGTGGACGTTCCTTGGAACCAGTTGCCATGATGTCATTATACATTTGGCTGTTTGATGAAGTCATGATGAATTGATTTTGTGAAACAGATATCAGGCCTTTAGTAGATAGAGTGATGTGTTGTTGTTTTGATGTTGTTGTAATCGTTGTTATGATCTAAGTTCTTTGTTTGATTGATGAGTTAACTTAGGACTAACAATGAAAAACTGATGTCTTAAAAGGATCTTTGTTGTCACTAGTAACTTTCGTTAATGAAGAAATAAACAAGGACTAATGATGAACTAAACTTGTCGATAAAGGTTTAATGGTTAAGTAAATAACAATCGTTAAGTGGAAGTAATGGTGGCTAACTATGCAATTAGTTTGAACCTAAGGGTTACCCGATGAAAATGGAAGCTAGGGATCAAAACTAATACAAACCCTAATAAGTAACTCGGTAAAAGATAAGTTCAACTCGTTTTTGACTCAGCGAGAATGCAAAATCGATAGTTTGCAAATTAATCAGTCATTTTCGCTTGTTTGTCAAATCCACATGCTCAAAATTGCAAAATTAGGGTTTCCAGTTCTCGTTGGTTTACTAAAGCCGCAAGTTTTAGTTTTCGTTGGTTTCCAAAGTTGCAAGTTTCAGCTTCCAAAAATGCAAGTTCAAACATGCTTACCAAAACCACTACTTTTCAAACCATTGCTGCGTAACTAGGGTATTAGATATTGCTAGTGACGAGGTGTAATTTTATACACTTTTTAGGGTAATTTAACCCCTATAATCATGTAAAAATGTTTAAAATATGTGATTAATCATTTCTTTTTGCATATTTAGCACTTAGAAGATATTTGGAGGAAATACACATGACTTGGGGTATATTTTGAAAGAAACGGGATAAGAGTGCAACTTTACACAACGAAGGCTTGAAGAATTGCTTACATAAGGTGGAGACGGCGTCAAGATTACTTGCGACGCTGTCTGGATGATCAAGCGACCACGTCAGAAGAATGTGTGACGGCGTCTGGACTATAGCCGTCATAAAGAAAACCTAGAAGATTCTCGGCGTGATGGCGTCAGGATTACTTGCGACGCTGTCGCGGTTCCTTTTTGTATAAATACAAACTCGAATTTAGGGTTTTATATAGCATATTAGGAGTGGAGTTCGGTAGAGAACGACTTGTAGCTGACTTTGGGAGTATTTTAGGGTTTCCCAACCCTTTTGTACATTCCTTACTAACTTGTTTCAATATAGTAAAGTTCTTTTATCCTCCAATATTTTAATATGTCTTATTGTTTGATTGTTTATTGTACTTTGCTTATCTTTAACATGCTAGGCTAGATCTCATTAGTGTTTGCTTATGATTGCATGTGAATTGGTATGTAGATCCGAATAATATTGCTTCTTGATTGATGTGTGTGCATATTTAGACTCTAGAACCCTAGATACTTAAGTGTATCGAAGATCTGAAGCAGCATGATTGTGTAGAAAGGATTCCATCGGTAATAGTCTTCATACTACCTTACCTATCTATGGATGATCCCCCTTAAGTATTTTAATGCGCGTCTATATCTCTAGGGTCCTTGTAACAGTCTTCATACTACCTTACTTGTGCGTTTCCCTAGCAAGGTATCACGTAGTTGGTGTTTTCGCGCAATTCGTCATGCTTCTCGGAAATATTTATACATATATCACAAGTGTGACAAGGCAATAGAGTTAGGAGAAGCATAATAAGCATCATGCATGATTAAGTAAACACTTCTCTTTTATCATACGAATTCTCTACATTAGATTAGTTTAATTAGTAGATAATTAGTTTAAAACAAACCCCCTTCAAACCTGAGATTTAAATTGCTTTCATAAAACATAAAAAAACAAAAATAATCTTCTTTCAACCCGTAGACCTGATGTGTCAGTGTGCGTAGGTATTATTTATTATCAAGTTTTACATTTATATTTTGCCGACATTACCTAAAAAGAACACTAATGGGCAGTGTACCCGATCCGTTGTAGCTTCGTTGGTAAGTAGGGTGTCGAACACTAAGAGCGAGAGTGTTAATTCCTAAATCTATCAGTATTTTAGTTATATATGTTAGTTCTAATTTAAGTTAATTCTAAGTTAAACCTATGCTAAACCTAATTCTAACGGGTAAAGGAGGGTTTTCAGTTTGAGAGACTGGCACGGGTTTTGGTGGAAACTTAAACCTATTTTAAAGACGATAACACACGCAAGTAGATGATAAGAAGATAGAACAGCGGTCAAGACAATTTTAAGGAAATTGTATTAACCATAATTAATCCGATTAAAATGCAGGTTGGTTAATTAGTGCAATGATTGACTTATCTCGAGGGGCATATCATTCCTAGATTTTGGCGGTACTTCTTTCTAAAACCTAGACACGCTAATTCTGTCATAATTAAATGCATCCGCATAAAGCAATCCTTTGTTGATTATAATCTATCTTAGGAGATTAATAATGGTGAGCTTATTAAACCCTAACTCAACGAGACTTTAGTAAATTACTGCTTAATGGCTCTTTATATACTAGTAGTCCACCTGCTAGTCCAACTTGTTCACTAAACCAATGGAATTAGAACGTTATTTGTTGATTCCAGGTCACCTACTAGTCCAACTTATTCACTAAACCAATGACAAGGATATGTCATTATTTGTGATTCTATGATTCTAGATATATAAATTACGGATATGGAGAGCTATCCCATCATCTAGTTAGCATGATATTTTACATTCCTAGATCCAGTTGAATGATAGGTCGCATACTTAAGCACGTAAACGAGTATAAATTGATAAACATAATCAACAATCAATGATAAATTGAGCAATTGAGATAAACAAACCAAACATTAAATCTTCATAATATGGCTAATACCTAAAGGTATTAGCCCATAACCATTGTAATGAATACAAGAATAATAATCAAATCAACCAATGTAAACTAACCGAGTTAAATGAATGATACCAAAAATCGAACGATTATTAAAGTATAGATGATTACAAGGTGTTTCCTATGGAATTAAGCGCGTTACTTGACCTTCTTTGCTCTTCTTGCCTTCTGAAAACTGACTTTTATGTTTAGGGTATCGAAAATATGTTTAAGCACACCCTAAACTCGTGTTTAGGGATTTGTATTTATAGTCTATGGAAATTCATCGATACATTGTATTGGTTGAGGTCAATACGGCGTATTGGGGGTTTCTTGGAGTAGGGGCCACGTTCAATATCTTCCAGAATCTTCAAATAATCTTCAATACGGCGCATAGAATCTTCTGGATACGACATATTGCTCATTAATTCTTCGTGGTTTCTTGTGCAGTGCAGGCATAGATACGTTGTATCTTCCTTGATGGATACGACGTATAGGTAGTCAGAACAGTATCTTGAGATTTCTTCGTTTAAGCTCCAAAATGTGTGCCTTTTAGCATAACTTCACTAATTACTCCATAATTACTGCAAATAATAACTTTAAGCAATTAAGTACCAATTCTTGCAATAATTATTCAAAATGGGTAATTTACATGGGATAAATGATGCTAAAAAAGTGACGTTATTTGATGTCATCAAATATCCCCCACTTGAATCCTACTTTTCCTCAAGTAGCCTTTATAAATTTATGAAAATGGAAAATTTTATGAAATGGTATCCTAACTGTAGTC
>BQNB010066285.1:30000-34623 GCA_026074375.1 Tanacetum coccineum
AAATAAAAAGAATAATCGAGAATCACCCCCAAAATTTTTGAAAATATTAAAAAGAAAAAATATTGAATTAATATTTCAATTTTGCATTGAAAAAATATACGTAGATATCTTTTTATGTATCATTAATATGCGCAGAATTTCTCTACAACTTTTTATGGAATCAACAAAAAAAATTCTTGAAAAATACATTGACAATAATGAAATAAATAAAGAAAGAATTAATAAAAAAAAACAAAATAAAATTGACTTCATTTCGCCTATGACTATAAAAAAGGGTTTTGATAATCTTAGAAATAGTAAGCAGAAGCCACATATTTTTTTTGATTTATCTTATTTGTCACAAAAATATGTATTTTTTAAATTATCACAAACCCAAGTTATTAACTTCAATAAGTTAAGATCTATTCTTCAATATAATGGACCATCTTTTTTTCTTAAGAATGAAATAAAGGATTTTTTTGGAAGACAAGGAATATTTGATTCCAAAGTAAGACATAACAAACTTTCAAATTATGAAAAGAATCCATGGAAAAACTGGTTAAGAAGTAATTATCAATATGATTTATCTCAGATTACATGGTCTACATTAGTCCCACAAAAATTGCGAAATCAAATAAATCAATACCATACGTCTCAAAATGATGATTTAAAGAAATGGTATTCCTATGAAAAAGACCCATTATTGGATTATAAAAAAAAACAAAATTTGAAAGTATATTTATTACCAAATAAAGAGGAGAATTTAAAAAAAAACTATAGATATGATCTTTTCTCATATAAATATATTAATTCTGAAACTAAGAATAAGCCTGATATTTATAGAGCATCATTAGAAACAATAAAGAAGCAAGAAAATTCCACCAAAAATAAAGAAACTTTTTTTAACATACTCAATAATATTCCTATCAAGAATTATCTAGAAAAAAGTGATATTATATATATGGAAAAAAATACAGATAGAAAATATTTGGGTTGGCAATTTAATACAAATATTCAGGTTGAACCTAATATAAGGGAGAATTCTCATAATAATGGTCTTTTTTATCTTCCGATTAAATCTAATTCCGAAATCAATTATAAAAAGGTCTTTTTTGATTGGATGGGGATGTCTTTTGATTGGATGGGAATGAATGAAAAATTCTTAATCTTAAATCACCTCATATCGAATCCGAAAGTTTTTTTATTTCCAGAGTTTTTAATACTTTATCATAAATATAAAGAGAAACCTTGGTTTATCCCAAGCAACTTACTTCTTTTTAATTTGAATATAAATCCTAATTTTAGTGAAAATCCAAATATCAAAGGAAAGCAAGAGGCGGATGAATATTTTTTCAATTTTAGCCCATCAAATTCAAAACAATATTTTGAATTAAAGAATCAAAACAATATTGAAGAATATTTTTTAGAATCAATCGAAAAACTAAAAGTATTCCTTAAAGGGGATTTTCCTTTGCAATTAAGATGGACTGGACGTTTGAATCAATTGAATCAAAAAATGATGAATAATATCCAGATATATGGTCTCCTGGTTAGCCTCATAAATGTAAGAAAAATTACTATATCCTATATTCAAAGGAAAGAAATGAATCTGGATATAATGAGAAGGCGTTTAAATCTTACACAATTAACGAAAAAGGGAATATTAATTATGGAACCTACCCGTCTATCTGTAAAAAATGACGGACAGTTTTTTAATGTATCAAAATCATAGTATTTCATTGATTCATAAAAGTAACACCAAAGAAACAAAGATACCGAAAACCAAAAAAGTTGCTAAGACTAATTTTGATGAATCCATTACAAGACAAAAATAAAAACTCTAAATAAGACAAAAATAATTAATTTGCTTTGGTCCTGAAAAAATTTTATCATCTAGACGCGTAGAGAATTGCGAATTCCAAAAAAAAAAAATAATTTCTTTCAATTTGAATTTAAAGAATCAGAATGGGTGGCATAGAATAAAACATTTTTTTTTTTCCAAGAGAACAAGATAAAAAAAATTGGAGTCAATATTTTTGGATGAAAGTAAAAATTTTGACCGAAAAAAAAATGAATTAATTAAATTAAAGTTCTTTTTTTGGCCTAATTCTCGATTAGAAGATTTAGCTTGTATGAATCGCTATTGGTTTGATACCAATAATGGGAGCCGCTTAAGTATGTTAAGGATATATATGTACCCCTGATTTAAATTTTTGAGTTTTGTATCTATTCTGTTGTTCTATCAATCAATTTTTTCATTTTTTTTTTTCTGTCCGTGATCCGTAAATATCCATGTTATATGCAAAGAACCCGATGCTCATATGCCCTGTCTTACATCCCCCTCTAGGATAAGTAAATGGCGTAAAAATTAAAACTATAAATTAATCAACAGAATCTTCGTACTAAACGATTTGGTATCCTCTTTTTGTATACTATACAAACGAACTCCAAAAAAGGATTCATTAATGTTCATTGAAAAAAACAGGAATCTATAAAAAATTTTTGATTATTGTGTATACTACATTAAAATTTCTTACATTATTATTACTATTATTACTGATCAATAAAATAAATATCTGTAAAAAGGGGAGTGTGAAATTCTTTTATGGTAAAAAATGCATTTATTTCAATATTATGCAAGAACCAAGAGAAAAAACAAAGAAAATAGCGGATCTGTGAATTTCAAGTAGTAATTTTTCCACCAACAAAGATACGAGACCTTACTATCACATTTGGAATTACACAAAAAAGACAGTTATCTCAGAGAAGGTCTGCGTAAAATTCTGGAAAACGTCAACGCTGGCCCCTGGGGGGCTTATTTGACAAAAAAAAACATAAACAGGAGCACGGTATAAAGAATTAAAGACAGTTGATATTCGAGAGAGAAAAACTCCGTTAATTTGAAGAGTTAGGTTTGATTTATTCGCTTTAAATTGATGAACTTCTTTTTCGCTTCAGCAGATTCATGAAGAACGAATCAGGAAAAACCTTGACTGTACCAGCTACAAGAAAATACCTCATGATAGTCGATATGGACCTCACCACCCATCAATGCATGTGTTCTCGACTCATTGTTACTCAGATGGTGAGATGTTTATGGACTGTGAACCACTATGGAGGTTAATTTACACAGAGGTATGAAAAATGCGGAAAATCGAACAATTATACATATTGCCTTATGTAACACTTGATTATTTAGCTACTATGTTCACAGAAGGCAGCTAACTGTAAATCGCAAAGCAATTAGGGAATATTCAAGTCCCAAAAAGGCCCAGTATAGCCGAGTCATAATGTTGGAATAAGTCGTATAGCTTCACATTTGTTATGGCTTGGCCTTTTATGGCAGATATTGGGGCACAGACTCCTTTCTTCTATATTTTTCGAGAAAGAGAATTGATATACGACCTATTCGAAGCTGCCACCGGTATGCGAATGATGCACAATTTTTTTCGTATTGGAGGAGTCGCTGCTGATTTACCTCATGGCTGGATAGATAAATGTTTGGATTTTTGCGATTACTTTTTAACAGGAATTGCCGAATATCAAAAGCTTATTACACGGAATCCCATTTTTTTAGAACGAGTTGAAGGAGTAGGCATTATTGGTGGAGAGGAAGCAATAAATTGGGGTTTGTCGGGACCTATGCTACGAGCTTCCGGAATACAATGGGATCTTCGTAAAGTTGATCATTATGAGTGTTACTCTGTGTAAAGGATCCTGTTTAATTTACTAATTCGTAGGAAGATACTGAACTTTTGTATTTGAAAAATGTTTCAGGAGGAATTTCTGAGGTAGATGGCGGTTGATAAAGGAATCCTTGATCATAATTTCCAGTATGAATACTATGCCCAACCTTAAATTTGTGATTGGTAGTAAAACACCGATTCTCTCACTGAGACAGAATTCTATCCGGATAGATTTCTCGAGATATTTTCTTGCGAAGTTTTGTTATAGCATCTATAATTGCTTATGGAGTACTTTATTTAATTTCCTTCGCAGTATTAGGCTTTGGCGGTGTTTATCACAGGAATTTAAAAAGTTTTTTTGTATGACATCTACTACTTTAATTTCTCAGTTAGTTAAAAGGATGAAATTGGCTGATATTATGACGATACTAGGTAGTATAGATATCATTATGGAAGAAGTTGATCATTAAAATGATAATAGATACAACAGAAGTACAAGCTATCAATTCTTTTTCTAGATTGGAATCCTTAAAAGAGGTCTATGGGATCATATGGATGCTTATCCCTATTTTGACTCTTGTATTAGGAATCACAATAGGTGTACTAGTAATTGTTTGGTTAGAAAGAGAAATATCAGCAGGTGACAACGTATTGGTCCTGAATACGCATGACCTTTGGGAATTCTTCAAGCTCTAGCAGATGGTACCAAATTACTATTCAAAGTGAATCTTCTTCCATCTAGAGGAGATACTCGTTTATTCAGTATTGGACCATCTATAGCAGTAATATCCATTTTATTAAGTTATTTAGTAATTTCTTTTGGGGAAACATCTCTAAACAAAGTTCGAGCACCATGCCAAATGTGTCCGAAGAATAATAGTAAAGCAAATGAAGCATGTCCAAAAGTAAAACAACCCCTCGGACTGCTACGAAAAATACCATTGGATTTCAAAGTAGC
>BQNB010066286.1:0-34623 GCA_026074375.1 Tanacetum coccineum
CTTGTAGAAGCCCTTAATTCCCAATAAAACGTATAAAAATGGACAAAAAGGAATGAAAATGTATAAATACGTATAAAAACGGATAGAAACGTATGAAAATGTATAAACCAAGAAAATTTAAAAATAATTACAAACGGCCGTTAGAACGGACGGTGAAGGATGACACGATAGATTAGAGTTAAAATGGTGTATATTTGATGTTTTTATAGATCCTTTTTCTTTTTATCGAGGACAAAATGAAAATGAAAAAAGTGAGAATGATAGAATGGACTTTTTAATTTTTATGTTAAAATGTTGAAAAAAATAAAAATGAGAATTACATTTATTTTGAAAAATGCGACTAAACGGATTTTCAATATTTCCTTTTCACATGAAAAAATTCCTTAAAAAATGGGATATTTTTCACCAACTAAACGGCTCCTAACTCTTTCTGATTCCTTTTCGCTTTCTTTCTTTTTCTTCCTTAAATGTAACTAAAGAACACAATGTTAAAGTTTAAAAATTGTTTTGTTCTTATGGTATTTTTCCAAAATTGATGTGCTTAAAGTATCCATATATTCATTAATAACATGTTGTACATTAATTTTAATCACATACTTTAACTACTTCTAATCATTTTTTTAACAGATCCAATCAATTTTATTTACAATCCGTTAATGCAAATCAAGTTTTAAAAAATATTCCATTTAAATCACTCTAAATTAAAAGTTTTAAAGAAATGAAACACAAATGAAAATATGAGTGATTTTTACAGTCAAAATAAAGTTAAAGCTAATAAACTAAATAAAACATTGGGTTAAAGTCATTAATTACCAACGTACTTTTAAAAAATTTCACATCTTACCAAGATGGTGATTTTAATATCACTATTACCTTCCAAACTTTTAAATTTGTTCAAAAGTTACAAACGTTCTCAAATATGACATGTGATAACAGGTTATCAAGTACGAAATACCTACACGTCACTTTTTTTACCGGTCATATTAAAATTAAAATTTTTTTTCACCTAGATTAAAAAAACTCTACATCACTTGTCCACCTCACCCACCTTCTTCTAGATCAGTTTCCTTCATCCAACCCCAGAAAACATCACCAAGATCCCCATCTTTTCCGGCGAACTTCATCTTTTCCGACGAGCTCATTGAATCCACGAACACCCTTCTTTCACTTACTTTTTTTCGTTCCAGCAACATCTTTTCAACATCATCATCTCCCCAACAACATCTTTTCAACATCATTTACCCAACACCATCTTTCGAATCTACCCAGATTTCATCATCATCTCCCCAACAACATCTTTTCAACATCATCATCTCCCCCAACAACATCATCTCCCCAACAACATCTTTTCAACATCATTTACCCAACAACATCTTTCGAATCTACCCAGATTTCAACATCATTTACCCAACACCATCCTCTAACACTATTTTCCAAACACCGTCTTTCCACCATCACTATACTAAAAGAACAACAAGGAAAAAAAATAACAAAAGATCCCGGGTTTTATTTTCGAAATAGATCTGTCAAGACCAACAAAAAACACATAAGATCTTCTAAACGAATTAAACCAAAACCTCTAAATAGATCTTTAAAAACCCATCGATCTGCTGATTTGATAAAAACCCATCATCGATCATCTAAAAACGAATCAAACCCATCATTGATCTCAAGTTTTATTTTGAAATAAAAGAGTGTGTTGGATAAAAGAGAAGCACTACAACAACAAATTAAGTTTTCACTTCATCAAATGCAAATAATAAAAGGATGTTTTGGTGGTTTTTATGATTTATATATATGTGATGTTAGTTGTATATGTTCCCACGATATGATCAATATTTTTGTTTATAAAAAAAGGGTATTTTTTTGGTAAACTGACCCATAAAGTATAAAAACAGTTAAAAAAATCTTAAGTGGAAAAAATCCATCAAAGTTATATATCACGTGAAAAAAAATAACATGGAAATTATATTTGCAATATTTACCGGTACTAACAAATTAGAAAGGTAATAATGATATTAAAATCATCGTCTTACTAATATGTGAAAATTTTTGAAAGTATGTTGGTAAATAATTACTTTTAACCCTAAAACATTTGTATGATTTTCACCCCACACACACTAACCGAAACGCCGTCGTTGTGACCACTGAAAGAAAAAACGTCCAGATAAGGTAATACAAAAATCCACACGTTCACTTCATTTCTTTCTTCCCCAATCCAAACCCAAAAAATGGAATCCACCATATTCACACCCACCACTCTAAAACCATACTCCCACAACACCCTCCTCTTCCACCCAACAACAACCACCCTCCGTAATCATAATAAAAAACCCAACTTAACAATCCGGTCAGCAATTAGCCGCACTAAAAAAGAAGAAACTATTGAAACTGTCAAACAACAACTCCAAGACTGCCACCTCATTGCTGGTATTAAATACAAGGGATTCACTGTTCAACAGTTTCAACAACTTCGTACCACTTTTCCTGACAATACTAAATTAATCGTTGCTAAAAACACCTTGGTTCTTAAAGCCATTGAAGGTATATTACTAAATTTTCATACTTATATTTTATTTGGGGGTGTTTTTTAAGCTTATCTGTTTTCGGCTTATGTTTAAAAAGCACTCATGTTTTTTGTATGCATACATTAGCAATGCACTATTCTCTTTCTCATGGTTTTTTTTTTGTATTTGAGAAAACTAGACGATTACCCGCCCACAGCACGGACACAGTGTATAGTAACGTTAATTTGTGCCTGCAATTTTTATATGTATATATTGATGGTAAGTAAGTGGAGCCAAGAAAGTTAGTTATTTAAATATTTAATACATTGTGTTGCCTTTTATAAGTAAGGGTATTTTACTCTAACAACATTACTCATTTTTAAAATTTTAAGTTAAGCAATTGTGTTTTCTCTTAGTATGTAGTATAGATAATGTGTAATGGGAACATTACGCAACTTTAAGTTATGTTTTTTGGTAATTCTGGTTTCCGGCCTTTTGGCGGACTAATTCACGGGGCTTTAAGCCCACTGCTACACATAACTAAAACCGGGAGGTTAGTTAAAATTTAAAACTTAATCTAATTTAAAGAAGAAGGTAAAGTGATAAACTTAGTAAATCAAAGATATAATTTGCTTTGTATATTCTTGCCTTTGCATATGTGATATCCCCCTTATATTTTTGTTTGGTAAGATGGTTTTGTGCTAGGTTGTGACCTGCAAATCCAATATTATACTAATGTATTTTCAACATTGTACATCAGTGTAGCATATTTATACTTATATTTCTAATGTTTGAAGTTTTTTGCTGACAAAATGACTCACAAGGGTGTTTGTGATTGCTTATTCTATTTACTATCTGCTTAATTTCAAGCAGATAAGCAAACAGTTTGGAGTTTTTGTGTCATCTAAACAGCTGCGTTCTGATTAGCAAGCACGGACCTGTTTCTTTAGAAATTCTTATCTTAATTTAAATTTAAACTTATAGTGTCATTTCATTTCCTTACAAAATAAGCAAATTCAAACACTATTTCCTAAAGTGCTTATTTATCTATCTACTTTATAAATGCTATTGATAAGTAGAAGCGTAACCAAACTCAAGCAGTCTCTCAAACGGAACAAAGCCATCTTTTAGTGTAGTGATTTACCGTCATATGTACATTAGGGTCAAGAGTCATATACTCATATGTACAATAGACAATAAACTGTAATTAATCATGTATATTTTCTATGTAACAGGGACACAATGGGAAGCATTGAAACCGTGTATGAAAGGAATGAACGCATGGCTATTCGTTCACAGTGAAGAGATCCCAGCTGCGCTTAAACCATACAGAACTTTCCAA
This sequence comes from Tanacetum coccineum, assembly GCA_026074375.1. NCBI lineage: Eukaryota > Viridiplantae > Streptophyta > Magnoliopsida > Asterales > Asteraceae > Tanacetum > Tanacetum coccineum. The sequence continues at coordinate 3,850 of BQNB010066286.1, forward strand.
AAGGAAAAGAAGTTAGAAGAAAATGATTTTAGCGGGGCGGTTTTTGAAGGAAAGTACTATGCACCTGAAGAGTTTAAGGCTTTGGAGACACTGCCGACAAGAGCTGAGGTTTATGCCAAGTTGTTGGGGTCTTTGAAGAGTCCGGCTACTTCGGTTGTTGGGACATTGCAGGCACCTGCCAGGAATTTGGTTTTGACATTGAAAGCGTATGTGAAGAAGTTGGAAGAAGAGAGTGGTGCCGGGACAGGGGAATGAGAGTGTTTGGAAAAATGTAAGTTTTTTGTTGTGTAGTGTTAAGAAGCTAAAATTTGAATTGAATTGAATTATAATTCCGGCTTATTTTGTAAAATTTTGTAAAATGTTGATGCTACATTTACTAAATCAAAATGTTGAAATTTATAGTTTTAGAATTGTGTTAACTTTTTTTTTACTTTCTGATGCAACATCTAAAGCAAACTGCTTATGAATTTATGATGATCTGTTTATATGTTATATTAGGGTGAAATACAGAGTGTTGATTGTTTAAACTGCTCATCTGTTTCGGTGATTTTAACTGCTAATTTCTTAAGTAAGCACAATTGCCTACACTCAAACAACTGCTTATACGACTATTATGTTTCTTAAACACATAAGCAAATCCAAACACTATATTACACATTTGTGTTTCACTGTTTTGTTTGAGTTGATTATTTGGTTCTGTTTATTACAAAAAGCATAAGCAGTTTTCCTAAAGTATCCCAAACAACCCCTTCATTTGGTCTTGTGCTTTAGAAAACTGGATGTAAACATATTGTTGAATGTCACTTTTGGGCATTGTGTTATTACTTAGTTCAAACCAGTACTCTGGTATAGCTTTGATTATTGGTTTTGATACAAAGTGGTGTCATGACATAAATATATGGGATTTAAGCATTTTTGATCACTTAATTTAGATGTTAGATGACCATTTGGCTTTTTGGGTGTTTGGTTTTGCTTGTTTTGTTCAATGAAAACTGATCTACATTATGATATTGGGCTACACATATCATCTGACTATTGAATCTAGTTTACCATGTAACCTTTTGGGTGTTGTGTGGTGTGAATGTAACTCGGTCTTCTGCTATAAAAACTGGTGATTTTGTTTCTTTTCTTATTGAAATGCAAACTCTCACACACCTAAACTAGATATAACTCACGCATTTGTTCTAATTGGGACTTGAATCCTCAACCACTTATTTGGAGAACACCTCATATTCACACATACGTGAAGCCAAAGGCCCATAGGCAAACTTCTACTATCCCTGGCCTTACTGAAACTGGTATTCTGATATGACAGCTGGGATATAAACTTATGCTTGATATTTGTTTTTTGATGAAAATGTGAATTATCGGTCTTTATTCTGAATTAGGAGTTGAGAGAATTCTACACTTGGACATATTCTGAAAACGTGGATGTAACGTGACTTTTGCTGGCATTTCTTTTATTAAAAATACATTTTGACTTTCTAAAGTTTAATACGTCGAGACTCATAGTTGATGGGGACTGATTTATCTTTCGAAATGATAATCTCTTAACAAGTAATGTTCTTGTTACTGTTAGATGCTGGACCATGGCAATTGCCATTGGCTTGTGTATAGGAGTATGGATAAGTAAATTTATATAAATTCTAAACTTTAAGATTTCGAAATTTAACTTCTAAAGTCAATGTGCATCTCCATTTTTAATGAACTGTTGCATATTCTTCCGTACAGAGATGAATGCTGGTCATTACACCTGATGGCATGAAAAAAGCAACACCAACAAGAGTTATTTTTGACGTTTTAACAACAACAACATCAACAATTAACCTTAACTTTCATCTTTGACAGAATAAAATAAGCAAAAGCTCTCAAATGACGATTTCCCGCCAATTCTGGTTCAACTGAATTAACAAATTCCTAACCGTTTTCTGCCATTGAAACACTAATCGAATCCTTATAATCTACTCATTACGGAATCGCGATCCGATTGACGATATTATTTGGCGCTCGAGAGTTACTGTTCAATTGTTTTTTGGCGCCAAAATTGAGGTTTAAAATTTCCCGTCGCTACGAGTGATTTTTTGAGCTTCAATTCATCAATCTCGTTTGTATCACAGTATGATCAATCATTTTGATTGATTAATTAGATTTGTTGTTACATTTCTAATTTTTACCCAACTTCCGCAAACCCTAACTATGAGATCCAAAAGGATTGTAAAACCTACTAAGATTTTTGACAATTCTGTTACTAATTCTAGTAGGAATAAGAATAAACAGAAAAATGTTCCAAAAAGAATGATTTGTTTAGTAATACAATGAATGATATGGCTGATTTAGATGAGGGAAGTGATTCAGAGAACTGTAATTAGATTGTGGGAAATGGTGATAAAAATGGGGGCGGTGTTGAACCAAAAGGTTTTACTCAAGAGAATCAAGGTGAGGAGAGAAATGTGAATACAGGGGAAGAGGATGTGAGGGTTGAGGAGTGTTTGGATGATGGAAGTAGCAAGTCTGAATGTAACAGTAATGAAAACAGGGAGGTAAATGATAGGAAGGAGAAGGATAAGCGGGATACTGAAATTGGCAGGAATGAGAATGAGGTTAAAAACAATCATAGAACATATGCTAAAATGGTTACAAAAGATATGAAGATTGTTAACAACAAACTAGCTTTTGTCCCTACTATTATTAATGAAGAAGGAAGTGAATTTGTAATCTTTGATGAAACATTGGTTGAGAAATGTAGTGCTCAATAGAAACTAACTGTATGTGGGCACTTTGTGGGATATAAAATGAATGTGCATGAATTGAGGTATAACATAAGAAGAATGTGGAGTAAGTGGGGTATTGATGACATAGATATGAAGACTGATGGAACATGCATGTTTAAATTCAGGAATGAGGAAGGAATGAACAAAGTACTGGAACTTGGACCCTGGTTAGTGAATAAAGCCTATGTTTGTTTAGAAATGGGACCCTACAATTGGAATGAAAAAAAGTTGAGCAGACTAAAGTACCATTGTAGGTAACTCTTGTGAATGTCCCTATGTAAGCATGGAGTACCGAAGGCATTGGTGCCAGGGCTAGTAATCTAGGGAAACCATTGATTATGGATAATATGACTGAAAGGAGATGTCAATTTGGGGAAGGAAGATTGGATTATGCAAGAGTGCTTGTAGAGTTTGATGTGATGAAGGGATGCAAGGATAAAATTTAAATTCAGTATAGAGATAAAAATAATAATGTGAAAGGGTCAAAACAGGTGAATGTGGAGTATGCTTGGAAACCTGAAATGTGCACACATTGCAATGTGTTTGGTCGCTATTTTAAGGACTATACAAAAAGGGAGAAAAGTGTTGAAGAACTAGAAAGAGATGCAAAAAAGGAAGAAGATAAGAATAGATAAAGAATGGATGAAAACAAAAGAAGGATTAATTCTGTAAATGGAATGAGAAATAGAAGGTTTGCAGATAGAAAACAGAATAAGGAAGGAAGATTTTACAACACAGGGGGTAAGAGTAATGAAGCCAAAAGTAGTAAGGGGGGTGTGTGGAAGAGAAACGAGGAGAATGAGGAGAGATATAATAGATAGAAGAACAAAGGTCAAGAGTATGGTAAGAAAGTTCAAAATGAAGATGTGGTTAAAACTGGCAACAAATATGATGCTTTAAATATCCTAGAGGATGATAATGGTGAACTGGAAATTCTAAAAGGAAGGATGATTGTGGATAAATTTCTTAATAAGAAAACTCAGCCAAATGGTATTGAAGTTAAAACCTGGACCCATGATATGGTGAAGTATTTCAAAGACAAAAAGGAACTTAATAGGCTGAAGGAGGCAGAAGGAATGAATGGTGACATAGAGGATGTTCTAGAGGTCAACTCTGGAATTGCTAAGGAGTTAAATACAGAGGAGGTTAGAGGTATGGACACTACTATTCTAAATTGATAGTAGTTTAGTGGTCTTTAAAAATCTGTCATTATGATAGACCTAAACATTGGTATGTGGAATATTAGGAGTATGAATCAAAGTAAAAAACAAAAAGTAGTAATAAACTTTATTCAAAATGAAAAAGTTTGTATATGTGGTATAGTGGAAACTCATTTGAAACCTTCAAAGTTAAGTAAGGCGGCTGGTATTACTTTTGGAGGATGGGACTGGGTATCCATAGTACAAATAGCTGCGAGATTTTGGTAGGATGGGATAAAAACAAAATCAATCTAATGGTAGTACATATGACTAGGCAGGTTATGCTGACTGTTATTGAAATTATCAATTCAAAGCAAAAAAATGTTTTGTAGTTTTGTATATGCTTCAAACTCGGGGATTGAAAGAAGGAGCTTATGGAATGATTTAAGGAGAGTGAAAAGTATTACATCTGGATGCCCTTGGATATTAATGGGAGATTTTAAAGTAACTCTCAAAATTGAAAAACACTCTGTTGGAGGATCTAGAATTAATAGGGATATACAAGACTTTGTGGAGTGTGTTAATGATATTGAAGTTGAAGATGTAAATCAATCAGGGCTTTTATTCACATGGATCAAATCTCCTTCTAAGCCTGAAACTAGTATTATGAAGAAGTTGGATAGAGTCATGGTTAACTCAGAGTTCCTGGGAAGATATGGTGGTGGTCATGCTAGATATCATCCTTTCTTAATATCATATCACAGCCCTGTAGTGATGCATATTCCTAATTCTTTGGAAGGGATTAAAAAGGCCTTCAGTTTTTCAAATTTCATTACAGATAAAAAGGAGTTTATTAATGTGGTTAAAAAGGATTGGAAATGTGATTGTGAAGAGTATAATATGTATAAGTTGGTTAAGAAGATGAAGAATATAAAAGCTCATTTGAAAAAGCTAGCTTAGAAAAATAGGAACCTGTTTCAACATGTGAAGAATTTAGAGGATGATTTGAAGAAAGCTCAAATGGAGGTGGAAGCTAATCCAAATAATGTAGAGATCAAGAAAGCAATGTCTAGTATTCTACATAATTACAATAAAGCAATCAATGATGAAGAAAAATTACTTGCTCAAAAAGCTAAAGTGAAATGGCTTAGTGAAGATGATAAAAATACTAAGTACTTTCACAATGTTGTCAAAAGCATAATGAACTTGAATAGAATCATGGGGATTTTTAATGAGCATGGTAATTGGTTTGAGGGTGATAAGATTCCTAATCAGTTTGTTAAACACTTTGAGAAGTTTTTGAGTAATAATGGTGAAACTGACCAAATTGATACAACGGGTCTTTTCAATAAGAAGCCAACTTCAAATGAAGCTGAATTTATGGTGAGAGATGTTTCTGATACAGAGGTAAAAGAAGCTATCTTTGGGATAGGGGATGACAAAGCTCCAGGTCCTGATGGATTTACAGCTAAGTTTTTCAAAAAAAGTTGGGACATAGTTGGGAAATATGTATGTGAGGCAGTCAAAGATTTTTTCAAGACTAATAAATTGCTAGGAGAAGTGAATGCAACCCTGATTACCCTGGTTCCTAAAATACAACACCCTAGTAAAATATCAGAGTATAGACCTATTGCATGTTGTAATGTGATTTACAAATGCATTAGTAAGATAATTACTAATAGGCTACAAGGGCGTTTGGATAAGCTTGTAAGTATAAACCAAAGTGCTTTTGTTACTAGAAGGCTTATTCAAGATAATCTATTAATCACTCATGAGCTCTTAAAAGGCTATAATAGAAAGATAGGACCTAAAAGATGTGCTTTGAAGATTGATATAGCAAAAGCTTATGACACTGTGAATTGGAGTTTTTTAGAACAAATTTGAGACAATTTGGATTTCATGAAAAACTCATTGGATGGGTGATGACATGTGTTTCTAATGCTGCTTTTTCTGTATGTGTGAATAGGGAAAGGTATGGATACATCAAAAGTGGAAGGGGGCTTAGACAAGGTGACCCAATGTTCCCATACTTGTTCACCTTGGTTATGGAAGTCCTCACACTGATGGTTCAAAGAAGAGTAGGAAAAAGTAATCATTTTAAGTATCATTGGGGATGTAAGGAGTTGAAGTTAACTCAATTGTGTTTTGCTGATGATCTATTGATGCTTTGTAATGGTGACTATAAATCTGTAGAAGTTTTGAAAGAAGGTCTGTTGGAATTCAGTAAAACATCTGGTCTAATCCCAAATATGAACAAAAGCACTATATTTTTTGGGAGCGTGAAGGAAATTGAAAGAAAGAAGATCCTGGAAGTCATGCCTTTTAATGTTGGTAAACTTCTTATGAAATATCCTGGGGTCCCACTTATTACTAAGAACATTAGGATATCTGAATGTAATCAATTGGTGGAAAGAGTCAAGCAAAAAGTGTATGATTGAAAAAACAAGGCATTATCATATGTTGGGAGACTGCAACTTATAGCATTTTTCGTGGCTTTTATGCATATATACTGGGCATCTATGTTTCTAATCCCTAAAACAACAGTAAAAGAGATTGAAAAGACCCTGAAAGGTTTCCTGTGGTGCCAAGGGGATATGAAAAGAGGTGCTGCTAAAGTGGCTTGGAAAGTAATTTGTGGTCCTAAGAGTCAAGGTGGTCTAGGTATTAAAAGCCTTGGTCTATGGAATGAAGCCCTGCTGTGCAAACATCTCTGGAATATTATTGATAAGAAGGAAAGTTTATAGGTTAAATGGGTAAATGCGGTCAAGTTAAAAGACAAAAGTATATGGGAGATAGAGATTGATGGAAATGATAGTGGAAGTTGGAAAGCTATTCTCAATCTAAGAAGTAAAATTAGAGACAGTGTTTGGAAAAAGATTGGTGATGGTAAAAACACTAATATCTGGTTTGATAAATGGTGTGATGAAGGTCCATTATGTGATATAATTCCTTTTAGATGCAGATATGAAGCTAGACTAGCTGAAAACTCTAGTGTTGCTGATATGATTGTGAATAATGATTGGATATGGCCTAATGACTAGAAAACACAATTTAGATGTCTTACTAATATTGTGATTCCTGATTTGAAAGAAGAAATAACTGACTGTGTTGTCTTGAAGGATAATAGTGGTACAATTGGAAAATTCTCTATAAGGAAGGTATGGGAGAAATTCAAAAATGTTAAAGTTGATGTAAAATGGTATAAAGTGGTGTGTTTCTCCCAGTGTAATCCAAGATATGCTTTCATCTTATGGCTTGCTATGCATAAAAATTGGCTACTCAAGACAGATTAATGATTTGGAATAAGAATAATCAGATGTTATGCCCTCTTTGCAAGTTAGAGAATGACTCTCCTGAACATCTTTTTTTCAGCTGTCCTTACTCAAAGGATGTTTGGAGTAAAATTAAAATAAAATTGAAGGAGCCGAATTAGGATAATAATTGGGAGAATGTGATTGCCAATATTGCTAGTGGAGGATGTTGGAATTCCATAAAGAGCATTATGCAAAGAATGTCTATTGCAACTGCCATATACTATATTTGGAATGAAAGGAATAAAAGGATATTCTCTCAAGAACAAAGGAACTGTCTAAGTCATAGAGGAAAATATAAAGCTACAACTGCTAAGTTTGAAGGTTAAGAAATCTTTGGCTGTGAAGAAGATTTGTGAAGAATGGAACATATAGATGAATTTCATAAACTAATGGTCTTTGCTAAATTGGAAAGGAGTGTTTGGATCAAGAGGAATGCTGAGTTGCTGAAGTATTTTACGGAAGTTTTTTGGAAGACTCTTATCTCCAAACATATAATAGTCAAATTTGCAGGCCATTACAATGGTTGAAACCTTGTATCTTGGAGGACCTCGGTAAAATGCCCTTTGATCCTTATAGGTTCATCAGATTGGCCTTGGGAGGGTCTGATATTCTATATGGGTCAATTACTTGTCACTCTGAGAATGTTAATATTGAATAGGTGGCAATCTGCTCTAGCCTCCGATCACTAAAGACAAAACGCATAAATCGAGTCTAGAGCCAAAGAGATCAATTATAAATCTCATTAGGACACATGAATGAATAAAACACTTGTTGGACAAAATTAAGTTCACAAGATGTTAACAAGAGTCATATGCATTATCTTTGTGATCTTTCTAGAACATTCAGAGTGATGCTCTTTAGCATTTCACAATGACGAATGAAAATCCTTCCAGAGTCAACATCAAACAGCTCGTCGTTAGGTGACTTGCAAGATTCATAATCAAGCATATGCAAATTGGAAATCCAATGTGATCCAGGTATTAGGATTTAACGGAAAACACCTAAAATTATTGTTGTTTATTTTACAAGTGGACATCAATAACTCACCTATATTCGTCCGTTATCCTAACTTGCAAGGGAATTCGGATATACGAACAGATGTGGAATATCAAAAAGCTTAGTTAGGGTCTCTTGATATGTCAGCAATAGATAAATGATGACATCAAATAACGTTACATCTATACCATCATTTATCCCAAATAAATTACTCACTTTTATATAATTATTGCAAGAATCGTTACTTAATTGGTTAAAGTTGTAAATTGCAGTAATTACGGAGTGATTTGTGAAGACATGCTAAAAGATGCAATACGCCGTATCCATAAAAGAAGATACGACGTATCAACGCCTGAACTTCACAAGAAAACGCGCATTCTCACTTCCTAATACGGCGTGTCTATGTTTCTTCATACGCCGTATCTAGCTTGATAGACATTCAGAGATTTGGTGAATAATTATAAATTAGGAAGATATATCTTATTGATTATAAACTTAGCGCGCACTCCAAGGAAAACACTCCAATACGCCGTATTGACCTCGCTCAATACGGTGTATCTAGTCTTTTTCAGACACTATAAATATAAGACTCAAAAATGAGTTTTCAGGGTGCAAAATCATATTCTCTATACCATACACATAAAAGATGATTTTCTGAAGAAAAGAAGAGCAACCAAAGGTCATGCATCGATCACAATTCCATAAAAGACACCGTGTAATTCCTATACTCTTGTAATCATTTAATTTTTGGTATCGTTCGGTAAAACGTTTAATTTACCTTGGTTACTTGATCACGCTTATATAATTACAATGGTTATGGGCTAATACCCTTGGGTATTAGCCATCTTAATGAAGGTTTAATGTTTGGTTTGTTTCAAAATCGATTTCTTAATTTATCGTTGAAAGTTTAATTATGTTTATCACATGTTACTTGTTTACGTGTTTGAATATGCGACCTATCATTCAACTAGATACGCCTAACAAGTGAACTAGATACTGGAATAGCTCTCCATATGGTGTTTTATATTACTGGACTAATATGATCACAAATAATGTTCTATCTTTGTCTTTAAATTATGAGCTTAGTTGGACCGGCAGGTGACCCGTAATGTTTCAACAAGTATGTTCTTAATTAACTGATAAAGACTTGAACAGTGAACTACCAGTATATAGAATACCGTCAAACAGTAAGTGGGTAAAGTCCTAATGGGCTAGGGGTTAACAAGATCACCATTGCTTTAATCCCTAGATAGATTATAATTAAACTAAAAGGATGCTTTATGCGAATACGTTAATTGTGACAGGATTCAACATGTCTAGGTCTTAGGATGATGTCCCGCCTAAGTCTTAAGAATGATATGCCGCTTCGAGATAAGAAATCATTGCACTAAATAAACAAACCAGCGTTTAATAGGATTTAATATGGCTAATACAGTTTTCTATCATTTGGCTTGTACCGCTCTTTTATCTTTTGACTGTTTTCTTGTATGTTTATTGTGTTTAGAATTGATTATTGTCACCATAAAACCTGTGCCAGTCTCTCAGGCTGAAAACCCTCCATCATTATTAGAACTAGGTTTAGCATAGGTTTAACGAGTAATTAGAATTAACTTAATTAGAGTAATTAAAATACTGATAGAATATAAGGTTAGCGACCTCGCTCTTAGTGTTTGACACCCTACTTACCATGAAACTCCACCCGATTAGGTACACTGCCCGTTAAAGTGTTGTTTTAGGATAAGTCGGCTAAATATAAATTTAAAAATGGTAATCAATAAATTGACCCTACACGACAACACATCAAGTTTTTGGCGCCGTTACCGGGGAGTGAAAAAGTTTAACCTTTAATTTTATTAGTATTTCTAACCATTAGCTTTGAATAATTTAATTAATGTAATTTTATTTTGTTTGTATTTAATTTAATTGTGTGATTAATTATGTGATTCCCGCATTATTTAATTGTTTTCTAAGTATCTTGTTCTGATAGATCAACTGATACGCCGTATCCACCAGTTGGATACGACATATCAAACCTTCTACTCAGAACAACGTATTGATCTCTGCAGTCTAAACAACGTATCTGTTCTCCCAAACAATACGGCGTATTCTGTAACATCAATACGGCGTACTGACATTTAACAAATCTATATGGCGTATTTATCATCTAATACAGTAACAGTAGCAATTTTTCGTACTCGATTTCCTGTTTTATGCGTTCTCTCCCCTGAGGGCATATCCTACTGATCATTTGTGCTCATTTTCAGGAAACCATTTGACGAAGAAATAAATCACGGCGACAAAACCGAATGAATATATCTCCGTTACCCGAAAGAACTTCATCTCTAATGATAACGAAGGAAGAATGATCGAGAAATTTTTTATCGAGATACAAGGAGCATTTTTGGTAAAGATACGTGATAATACTTTCAATGGGACAATTGGAGAAAACGTATTTGAACACGTTAATAATCTTCTCAAAGTAGTTGGGCCAATCAAAATAAATGGGGTAAGTCAGGACCGATTTAGGCTTAGCATCTTCCCTATCGCACTCGCATGTGCCGCTAGTGAATGGTTTAAAAAGGATTGGATCGGCTCAGTTAGTACTTGGAAAGATTTGGTAGAAAAGTTCGTTTAAAAATTCTACCAACTTTCAAATGACAATGAAGAGATAAAAGCTGAGGAAAGTGATGACCTCGATGATATTGCTAAAATCTTCAAGATCGAAGGCAATTTATTTGACTACCAGACACCCTTGTGTAAAGCATTCAACGACTTCAACTACCTCCTTAAAATCGACATGGATCTATTTACTCTTGGTATCCAAGGAATCAGGCCTTACGAGGAGTTTGAGTTGAATAATACTGTGACAAGGGATCTTGAGGAACCATGGTTGGATAATGAGGTTCCATATTAACTATGTGATCATATATGTGAACCATATCATTTTAAAAATGGAATGACTAAATGGCCCACGCGTAGTTCATATATTGATGGGTTTTGTAACGGTGGAAAGCTACCTGGGATGGTTCGGGTCGGAAGCATGACTTATTTCCAGGATCACAAGTGGTATGATGAACTGGTTGATGGAAAACTGAAAGAAGAAACCCTAATGCACAAGGCTAAAGTTGAAGAATCATGGGGCGATGCAACTCCCGGGGTGATGAAATTCTGTGCGTGGTTGAAAAATAGTTTTGAGAACTTCCACGAATTAGATTATAATGTACTAGTAAAACTGCAACAATGTTGGTGGAAGGTAAATACTCATGAAGTCGCCCTGTTTACTCGTTGGGAAAGTTACGGCCAGGGACCATATGCAAATGCCAAAACCTAAAGAGCTTATAACCCTTATTTGATTTTATTCCTATCTTTGGTAGGAACTATGGAGCAGACAACGCCGGTTATACTCAAGACAATCAGGAACATAAGAAGGAACATCATGATCCATCAACCTGCCGTGTTAGAAGATTCGAGATGTTAAAATACTCATTCGATATTGATGATGAGTATATTGCAATTAAAGAACACGAGTGCTCCGAACATTCAGAAACCAACATTGATACATGTCAAGCTTATCGAGAACTTTTTCGCATTATGGATGAAGGATGGCTCATGACGAAGGCATGCGACGAATGAATGAAGAGAAGGAAAAAGTCTAACTTAAAGACTAGCTGAAAGAAAAGTGCTTATCGGGAGACAACCCGGTTGTTTTTAATTGTTTGAATTATAACTCTTTTATTGAGTCTGTCTTCCCAGACATTTAATATGGCGTATCGAACCTCTATGGATACGTTGTATCGAACCTGTCTGGACGTTATCAGTCTTTATTTTCAGCAAAACTTTAAGATATTTGTTTTTACAGGATGTAGTAAGGCGTATCCTTGGGTTTGGGATACGGCGTATTGACCTCCTGTACAGTGTGTTTAATTGTTTTCCTGCATTGTAACAATTGTGTAACCGAGATAGGAATTGCACTTTTGTCTTCTAAACTTTTATGCAGGACCTCGCTGTAAGGAAATCGACGATATGGTATACTCTAAAAAAGACGTGTGTTGAACTCGTACGAGTATTCTGACGCCTCGTCAACACACTTTTGCTCAAGAACTCAAATTGGAGAATCATCCCGAGCAACATATCAGGGGAGTTCCTCGTTCTAATTCTATTTCCCATTTTCTATAATTGTTTTATCTATACAACGAGGATGTTGTATAATTTAAATAGGGGGATGGAGAATTAGAACGCCTACTTTTCCTTTATTTTACAAATAATATGATATATGCTTAAATTATGCCAAAAAAAAAATTCTAGCATAACTTTTGTAAAATTACTAGTTACATGACCTCGGACACTATAACCCTTAATACCAAATTGTGAGAATTAAGCCTATTCTGTTTTCAATCGTTTACTAGAAATTTCACAAAAAATTATGAGTGTGCCGGTGATGTAGTGCACTTTAGAACTTGGCTTGATATATCACTCGAGACCACAACGATGAGTACTATAGACTTAGATGGAGTAACATGTTTAACTGGTAAATTTTTAAGAATACACCAAAAAGCCTAAATGTTGTAAAATTAACTACACTAGTTAGTTAAACCTCGTGTAACCCTTTGATTACTCTCACTATAAGAGTAAGATCCCCTAGAAAAACTTGTTGAGCCATTCCTGTCTTTTACACACCAAATGTCTATTTCGTGACACCTTTACACCTTAGCCTACCCTGTAGATTAAGCCTACTTAATCAAGTTGCTAATTGCTTTTGTGTAAAGTTTTGTATTTCCTGTGTCAAAGTGAAATTTTCTATCTCCGATTAGGTCAGGACACTGCACAATGCAATGGAAAAATATGTAGCTCATGTATTTTGCTACTTTCGCGATTATATCCGAAGATGAAGTGTTAAAGGGAAAAATTATCCGGATGATTATGAATGTAAAGACGGTGAGATTGCACCGAGGTTTATGGCAAAAAAATGGAAAAATAGAAAATACATCAAAAAAGAGGAGGATGATTGATAGTCGGTTCGCTAAACTGAAACCGATGAAATACTTGGAAAAATCGATTATTCGTTGATATGTGGATAAAAATCAACGATGTATAGTTTTGTATAAAGTGACCGATATCACCACTTTTGTAAAAGTATGCAAAGATTAGGATGATTGGGAAGTTGACCTTTACGGGAACACCAACTTAGATTGTATTTGTCATATGCGTGATTCAGCCACCTTGTTGGTTTATTACTTTTGGTGAAAGTTAGAAGATCCCTACCCTATATCATTCTTCATCCTAACCCTTGGTTAAACTCGAATGAGAATGTGATCGAATTGTACATGTCTATTCTGTCATTACGGACGTGTATGTATGATTCAACTGCCTTGTTGGTGTGGTACTATCAGTGAAAGATTGATAGAATGATCAACCCTTAGCCTTATAATAAAAACCTAATTTATCTTTTGACTTGTTTCTCCTTAGCTCTAGTGGTGGAGATGCGTATCCTTGCCAAGTATATGATACAAAACTAATCACGACCGAGCAAATGAGCGTACCAATTAAATGTTACATCCTAGATTAGTTGAGTGATCTGAGTGTTTTCATTTCCATATTTCGTGAGGTGCTTGTTCTTGTACAAGTGATTAAAACAAAAGAAATGCTTAACGGAAAAATCCTTAACTTCGGTTAGGATACATTTTCAATAAATTTCTAGAGCCTTGAGGACAAGTAGGATTAAAGTGGGGGGATATTTGATGACATCAAATAACGTTACATTTATACCATCATTTATCCCAAATAAATTACTCACTTTTGTATAATTATTGCAAAAATTGTTACTTAATTGCTTAAAGCTATAAATTGCAGTAATTACGGAGTGATTTGTGAAGACATGCTAAAAGGTGCACTTTTTAGAGCTTAAACGATAATATTTGAAGATTGCTTAATTCTGCTCAATACGCAATATCCACAAAAGAAGATACGGCGTATCAGCGCCTGAACTTCACAAGAAAACGCGCATTCTCACTTCCCAATACGGCATATCTATGTTTCTTCATATGTCGTATCCAGCTGGATAGACATTCAGAGATTTGGTGAATAATTATAAATTAGGAAGATATATCTTATTGATTACAAACTTAACGCGCACTTCAAGGAAACACCCCTATACGCCGTATTGACCATAGCTCAAATATGCGGATGCATGTTTCTTTTTCTAAACACTATAAATAGAAGATTAAAAATGAGTTTTTTCAGGGTGCAAAAATCATCATTCACTATACCATACACTAAAAGACCGATTTTTTTGAAGAAAATGAAGGAGCAACCAAAGGGTTCAAGCATCGATCATGATTCCATAGAAGACACACTGTAATTCCTATACTCTTTTAATCTTTTTTAATTAATTTTTGGTATCGTTCGGCTTTATAAACGTTTAGTTTCCTGTTATGTGATCACGCTTTAATAATTACATATGGGCTATAGGGCTAATACCCTAGGTATTTGAATCTTAATGAAGGTTTAATGTTTGGTTTATTTTAAGTCGATTTCTTAATTTATCGTTGTAGTTTAATTTATGTTTATCAACATGATCAATTGTTTACGTGTTTGGAGGTATGCGACCTATCTTTCAATGGTCTAGTTATGCCTACAAGTGAACAAATATAGGATATCAATTAGCTCTCCACATTGTGTTTTATATTATTGGACCAATAGGATCACAAATAATGTTCTATCTTTGTCTTTAAATTATGAGCTTAGTTGGACCGACAGGTGACCCATAATGTTTCAACAAGTATGTTCTTAATTAACTAATAAAGACTTGAATAGTAAACTACCAGTATATAAAATACCGTCAAACAGTAAGTGAGTAAAGTCCCGATGGCTAGGGTTTAACAAGATCACCATTACTTTAATCCCTAGATAGATTATAATTAAACTAAAAGGATGCTTTATGTGGATACGTTAAATGTGATAGGATTCTACGTGTATAGGTCTTAGGATGATGTCCCGCCTAAGTCTTAAGAATGATATGCCGCTTCGAGATTAGAAATCATTGCACTAAACAAACAAACCAGCATTTAATCGGATTTAATATGGCTAATACAGTTTTCTATCATTTGGCTTGTACCGCTCTTTTATCTTCTGATAATTTTCTTGCATGTTTATTGTGTTTAGAATTGATTATTTTCACCATAAAACCTGTGCCAGTCTCTCAGGCTGAAAACCCCTCATCATCATTAGAACTAGGTTTAGCATAGGTTTAACGAGTAATTAGAACTAACTTAATTAGAGTAATTAAAATATTGATAGAATATAAGGTTAGCGACCTCGCTCTTAGTGTTCGACACCCTACTTACCACGAAACTCCACCCGATCAGGTACACTGCCCGTTAAAGTGTTGTTTTAGGATAATCGGCTAAATATAAATTTAAAACTTGGTAATTAATAAATTGACCCTACACGACAGAACATCAATAAACTACACTTTCAGTTGGAAAAATTGCTAAGGAGATTCATTAATGAATCGAATCCTCATGACACAAGTACAGTATTTATGCTGTAAAACGGTCCTCACGGAATCGAAGGATAAAGTTACCAAACTTCGATGAATGAACAAGACATTCGTCCATATCTGCTGTTTATCACTAATATTCATATGCAGGTACAGACAA
Source organism: Tanacetum coccineum (assembly GCA_026074375.1). Classification (NCBI taxonomy): domain Eukaryota; kingdom Viridiplantae; phylum Streptophyta; class Magnoliopsida; order Asterales; family Asteraceae; genus Tanacetum; species Tanacetum coccineum. Next base: position 19,728 of record BQNB010066286.1, read on the forward strand.
TGAAGTAACTACCTCATCCAACACCGACATACTCATCACCACAGGCTCATGCTCAATCGAAAAATATAAATACATGATTAAAGCTCAAGTACATGTTGTAAAAAAAATTCGCAACTCTGATGTTCAAGATCTTCCTTAAAAGACACTAAGATTATCAAGACAAAGATTGTCAAGGAAGATTGTTACCCAGCTTTCAAGACAAGTATGAGCATGTCGGTCCAAATCACAAGATGATTTAAGGATGATCAAGAAAGAAAGTACCGGTCCTCAAACGAAGAATCAAATACCATCTACCTCTATCAAGTTCATCCACAACAAGGAAAGATTTAAAGATCTTGGAACTAAAGACAAAGTCAAAATACAATGACAAAGGCTCAAGATCAAATATCATAATGCATGAAGGAATAAAGCCATTAAAACAAAGTTCAAGACCAAGACCCAAAAATCAAGAGCTTAAAGACAATGAAGATTAATGATCTCACTTTTGAGGAATCTCAATGATTTTACTTTGAGGAGATTGTTAGCCTCAAAATTTTGAGTAGAACAAAGGAAGTAAAAGTCATTATGAAATATGACAAAAGGAAGTAAAAGTCATTATCTAATATGACGGGTCTTTTTGTTTATGTAACTTTTGAATCAATGTAATAGGCTAGTCAGAATTACGGGCTCGGGGTTTAATCTAACCTTGTATGTGTTTTGGGCCAAAAGCCCAACCATAGCCGAGCCCGGCCCAACACTGCTGGTACAAAAAGTTTATGCTGTTGGATTACAACTGCTAGAAGACTTACTTCTATCAAGAGGATAAAGACGGTTTAAAGAGATAAAGATTGTTTGAAGAACAAGAATACTTATGAAGATAAGTATTAAGATATTTTTGTACAAGATATGTATAATGTATTTGTTTAAGAGATTACGTTTATGTTTAGAAAAGATTATGATATCTAAGGAATGTATTGTAAGCCGACTAGGACTCCTTAGTCTATAAAAGGAGGCTCTAGGGCATTAGTTGAGATACAAGTTTACAAGTTTTCATAGTTGTCAAGTCGATTTAGAAAAGCTTCAAGGTTGTAAACCCCAGTACTAGTGAAGAGTACTCGTATTATTGATCTAATAATATTGGAGCGTTTGGTTATATCTTTGTTCGTTCACGATTACTGTTTTATTCATAATACTTCTAGGTATTCAGGTGTAGATTCCGCATACACTTTAGTATACATACAAAGTTTCTACAACAAGTTATTTTGGATTTATCCAAGGTAATTTAACCTTAGACAACCTAAGGAATCGATCAAGGATTGGGATCAACAAGTGGTATCAGAGCTTTGCTTTGAGAAACTTTGATCTAGAAGACATGGAATTTGAATCTACAAATAGTAATACTACTGCTAAGCTACCCATACTCAAACTAGGTGAGTATGAGATGTGGGTGATAAGAATTAAGCAGTACTTCTAGATACAAGACTATGCTCTATGGGAGGTCATAGAGAATGGTAACTCATGGGTGTCTGTACCACAAACAGCACAAGAGAATGGTACTTCAGTTACAAAGATGTCTATACCTGTAACTGCTGAAGAAAAGACAAATAAGAAGAATGATGTGAAGGCTAGAAGCTTGCTACTCATGGCTCTTCCCAATGAACATCAACTTACTTTCAGTCAGTACACTGATGCTAAAACAATTTTTGCTGCGATTGAAACACGATTTGGAGGTAATGAAGCTACTAAGAAAACACAGAAGACACTTCTAAAGCAACAATATGAAAATTTTAGTGCATCAAGCGCAGAGTCTCTTGACTCTATCTTCAACAGGCTTTAGAAGATTGTTAGAAGGCTTGCAATTTTGGGTGTGGCCATCGCTCAAGAAGACTTAAATTCAAAAATTTTAAACAGCTTGCCTCCTGAGTAGAATACTCATGTAGTAGTCTGGATGAATAAGGCTGAAATTGAAATAATGAGCATCGATGATTTGTGCAACAACTTCAAAATTGTTGAACAAAGTGTAAATAAATATGTTGGTGCAAGTAGTGGTGCTCAAAACTTCCCCTTTATGACTGCTCCAAGCACTAGCAGTACTAATGATGTTAATACTGCTATACCTGTATATGAAGTTAGTACTACTAGCCCTAATGTTAATGCTGCTAGTCCTCAAGTTAGTACTGCTAGCTTCAGTAATAATGTTGTGTATGCTTTCATGGTTGAGAATACCAATGGTTCTAATCTCCTACAACAAGATTTAGAGCAAATTCATGAAGATGATCTGGAAGCAATAGATTTGAAGTGGCAGCTCTCTCTGCTAAGTATGAGGGCAAAGAGGTACTATCAAATGACAGACAAGAAAATTTTCATTAATGCTAATGATACTGTTGGGTATGATAAATCCAAGGTAGAGTGTTTCAACTATTATAAGATGAGACACTTTGTCAGGGAGTGTAGAGCACCAAGGAACAAGGAGGGTCAGTTCTGATATCAAGACAACACTAGGAAGCAAGGAAACAATAAAGACACATAAGGCAATGTTGGCTATAGATGGTGTAGGTTTTGACTGGAGTGACATGGCAAAAGAACAGGTTTAGACAAACATGGCTCTAATAGCGTTTTCAGACTTTGAGGTATACACTGATAAAACTTGCTCTAAAACTTGTCTGAAAAACTATGAAACTCTTAAGAAACAGTGTGATGATTTGATTGTCAAGCTTAATCAAACTGAATTTACAGCAGCTACTTATAAAAGAGGTTTAGCAATAGTAGAAGAACAACTTATCACATATAGAAATAATAAGGTTCTTTTTAGTGAAGAAGTTGCAGTTCTTAAAAGAGAAGTAGCTTGCAAAGACTATGAAATAAATATGCTTAAAAGTGAGTTTAAAAAAGTTAAGCAAGATGATACATCTCAAATTATATATACGTATAATACTAAAGTATAAGAAATTCACTAATAATCCTTGAGGACAAAGATTAAAAGGAAAATCTACACAAAATATCGTACGTTAACCAGTAAGTGTTCACCGGGTCGTTTATACCCCAAGAATTATAAATTGAAACTCCGTTTTTGTTTGGACAATGATTTGAATGGTTCTAAGATCTTTGATTTCGAAAACTAAATCCTACTAGTGGGCAAATAAAGGCACATATAAAAATATATATGAAAACGTTAACGGGAATTTAAGAAAAAGCGACTAACAAACAAGTATACTAAAATTTAAGACCTACGAAAGCAAATTTAATTCCTAAACCTAAAATATGATTAAAGAAAATTTTATAAAAAAGAATTATATTTTTTTGATTATTTTTCTATTTTTTATGATTTTTTAAAGTTTTTAAACAAAATAAATGTACGAAAAATATTAAACTGTGAATTAAAAATTTAAGAAATTTTTTGAAAATAGCTAAACATGAAAAGAACACAGGAAAAAATCTAGCTTACATGAATAAGCCAGAAAAAACCTAATAAGTACTCGAAGTGCTTATAACTAAAGTCTCACAAAAAGATGGTAAATAAAATGTTTGTGCACCTTAGGACGTAAAAGTCCCAAGGGCGCAGCGGTAGAGAGGTGTGTTATAAGAGAGGGTTGAATGAGGTTGAGGTCATGGGTTCGAGCCTTGCTCACCCATGACTTTCCTTGTTCCCCTTTTTTTTATTTTTGAAAAACTTTTTGAAACAAAATTATTAAACAGCTGAAAATAAGCAACTTTTGTGAAGAAAACTTTTTAGAAACTTGAAAATAAGCAAGAAATAAGCTACAAAAGATGACAGTTTTGGTTTAAAACACTTAAAGGAAAATAAGCTTAAAGAAACTTTAACTTTTAAAGACTCAAAAGGAAACTAAAAAGCTAAATAAGTTGAAACTAACTAAACCTAAACCTTATAAGCACTAAGCAACAAATTCAGCTGAAATTACTACCAAAGAAGCTCAACAATACTAACTAAGGGTTAGTAAGTACTGCTAGCTTTTGCTTAAAGCTGCTTAAGCTTCTAAAAACCTTAATAAGCTTTTTGAAAAAGATTACAAGCTGAGCTTATCTAATCCTTACCACCTAATAAGCACAAAGAAATACTAATAAGCTCAAAAGATGAACTGATAAGCTCATTTAAGGACAAACAGTTTGCTCCTAAAAAGGTTTTTAACTTTTATTTTAACTGAAAAAGCAAATAAGCTTGAATAAGCTTAAAACAAAACTAATTAAGCTAAAAACACTTCAATCCTAGTCTAATAAGCAAGTTGAACAACATATCATCAAAACAATAAGCCATAAGCTGAAATAAGCACTTAAGCATTTTTACTCAAAATAGTTTCTAAAACAAACAAACAAACAGGCAACTTTGAGCTTATTTTTAAGCAAACAAATAGAACATTATGGCTATAAGACTTGTACCACTAGAAAGTTTATACTATAAGCTACCTAAATCTACTTTTGAAAAGTAGTTTGAAAATCAAATAAGCTAAGAAAATGCTAAATGAAAAGGCCTACTTATGCAGAATACACTTTTTTTTTGTTTTTAAAGGATTTATCAAAAGACAAAGTACTAATTTGCAGATCTAAAACAGATAGCCAAATAAGCTATTAATGCTAAAATAAGCCTTAACCTATTTATATTGGCCTACAAACTAGTTTTGCACTAAATTTGAAAAAGCTAAATCCTACTTTTACTAGCTGAATTTTCAGCTTGAAAATGGCAGTTTGGCCTTTTTAGTTGTTGATACAGTTAACACAATATGATCAAAACTTTAAAACAAAAAGTGCAGAACTAAAGTCTTGTTTTAAACATCATTTAAAGACCAAAATAAGAGCAAATAGAACAATTAAACCAGCTAGAAAAGATTTGAGCTCTAATTGCTTATGGATCTGAGCTTATGGCCATAGATCCAAGCAATCAACTAAAATCCTTTTAAACACTTGATTTGGCTAAACTAGAACCTTAAATCCTAACTTATAAACTATAAAAATGAAGTTATAAATCAATCTAAAGAACCAAAGGGATCCTAACAGTATTAACTTAGGTTAATACTGCATTGACCCAAACACCCCTTTAGAAAAATTAAACTTATTTTTAGCTTATAATATTGAGAAATAAGGCTTTGATCAACAATACCAAATAATGACAAGCTATTATTAGATCTAATGAACAAAATTTAGCAATCAAATAAGCTATAACTATAAGCCAGCAAATTATGCTATTATTTTTTTGTTTTTTAAACTGTTTTATATCAAATACATGAAAACTAAGATTTATACTAACAATTAAACATATTAGGCATTTAACAACTATAATAAGCAACAATAAGCTATTCTAAACAGAAATAAGCAAACATAAAGCAGTAATAAGCTAAAATGCAATATTAAGCTATAAAATGTAAAATGAAAACTTACAAAAGCCTCTACACAAAACAAGGCTATTAATGCTTTTAAAAGCTGCTCAACAAGCTCTGGCTTATCTAATGATAAGCTGGTAAGGTCTTGGAAGCCCTTCCACAATTGGCTTCCCTTCCAAAAATAAGTTGTGGTAAATTTAGGGAGGAATTTGAGAGACAATAAGCTCAGTTAAGCTTTGAGAGCTTAACCGAGTATCTAACTAGCTTATTAGTTATGAGAAAAGCTTATTGAGCTTATTTGAGTTTCAAAAGAGCTTAATCAACCATAGTTCATTAGAGTAAAAACATGAATTGATAATTGAACAAGATTAAAACTAAACTTTTATTGAATGTTTGAACTGAATACAAGCTTTATAAAAAGGAAATTACATTGATTGAAAATACAATAAGCTAAAATGATACAATAAGCTAAATTATCTAAATAAGCTACTTTCTATACTACTCCTAGATAACTTCTATGAGTGAGAGGCCTCCTCTATTTATAGCCGAGAGGTGAACATTCTAGCCTTGAGACGCTCCCTTAGATCTCAGCCCTTGATCTATAACTGAATTTTGATCTTGATTTGTAGACCTTGGATGAGAATAGATCACACGGATTGCCAGCGTGGCAATCCTAACTTCTTGGAGGCCTTATGCTTGGAGGCCTTGTGCTTCTTTTCCACTGATTTTAGTGTAAAATTTCTCATTTGGTGTGTTTGTTTGGTGATGATGCGTCATTCCGTGTTGTCAAAACTGGCCAATCATTGGCTTGGGTGATGTATTTGCTTTCTAATGTGGAGCTTTGTACTTAGAATCTTTAAAGCCACGTAAGGTGAGATTGAGAGGGGGTTTAACCCGTTTATTTTAATGTAGGGTGAATTGGGGGAGATGGTGAATAGTAATTCCCATTTCGCGCCTTTTTCCTTTCTATTCATTTGTTTGACCCGGTTTAATAAGAGTTGACTTGGGCTTATAATGTTTTAGGCCACGGTTGGGGATGGGCTAAGGGCTTGGTAATTTGTTAAGAGTTAATATAATTTAGACTTAACGACCGTTAGTCCCTTAGTAACAAAGGACTAACGGTGTTATTGATTTTTGGACTTTTGGTGAAAAAGGTTTAACAATAAGGGTCCTTTTGGTAATTTCAAGGGTTTGTCTTCATATAAGTTGACCAAGGTTGACCATGATTGACTTTTGTTGACCTTTGCTTAATAAATTCCTGGCTCTTGTGTACTCTTTTCGTCTCGTGTTCATTTTTGCCCAGTTTTTGGCTCTTTTCTTGTGATTTTGTAATATCCGTACCTACACATCACAAAAGACAAAATACACCATATACAAGCATAATCATAATATATACACCATATTTTCCATCTTTTTAGGGTTATTTTTGGTATAAAACGGATATGTGATTTCTCACATATCAAAATTCCCCAAAAACTAAATGATTGTCGTGCCTCACGCACATATTATATGCTCTTAAAAACCAAATACTCAAAACTATCCCCAAACTAATCCCTTTGAAAAGTAGCAAAGTCTTTTTGTGGGAGAATTAAGAAAGTACAAGTTTTAAAACACCCCATTTTCCCATTTTTCAAAATTTTTTTTCATTTATTATGATTTTCATAATTTACACTTTTACCACTTTTCAGTGTGACTTAATGTATTATCTTTCATATTCATTGATAACTTTAAGGAATCACGTAACAAAAAGCACAAAAGTGTCCAAATGGATAAATTTATCAGCCCCGAATTTCCATTTCTCCAGCAGCTAATAACAAGATCAATGTACAAATACAGTTATGAAGCAACACTACTCGTAAAAGCTAATTGTGTATTACTTCTCCTCCCTTATTCCTAATTTTGTATCTCAAGATTTTATTTAAGTCATATACCCGAAGGCTCTTTAAGACTTTATTTTGATACTTATTAAATCCGAAAATAAAGCGTAATGGTTAAAACGCAATAATTAGTTCCTAGACCTTTTCAAAAGATCAAGTGTCATCAAAATTAAGTCCACATCGAGGCGACCAAAAGTTGGCTTTTATTAGGTTACTTAAGCATGGCACCATTCATGTCATATACCCTTAGGCTCTTTAAGACATAAATGGACCAATCTTATTTGCACCATATACCCTAAGGCTCTTTAAGGTACAAACAAGACAAAAATTAAGCAACATTATCTATTCCATATACCCTAAGGCTCTTTAAGGAATGAATAAGGCTATAATTTCACTTATTAAATTTTACTTACCCCATATACCCTAAGGCTCTTTAAGGGATAAGCAAAATATTTATTAATGTGATACATATAGTATGCCAAATTAAGTATTCCTGATGTATACTCATCTTAATCACAAAGGAACTAAAGAAAACTTCTATGAACTAATTATTAACCAAAAAACCGCACAACTCTATTTATTAAACAATTATATATAAAGGTGAAACACGCTAATGGGAGAAAAAGCCACAATTAACACTTATGAGCTCTAAAGAAATCCGACTATTCCACGTTTAGTATCAAAACTTATATTCTACTCTATCATCTCTTGTTCTTCACAATTTAAAATTTCTAAGAAAGAAACTAGTGAATGCTTAGCCTAATAAATCGATCTTTGCATATTTAAAATCAATTATGGGAACTTGCAAAATCTTGACTTTTTCAAGCTAGACTTGCTTTTTATAGCTCCTTGTATAAAAGATTAGCAAATTTCAATTCATTTACGTTAAGGAGAAAGCTAAGATATAAAACCGGTCGGGTCAAAATTTACTTTTGTTCTCACCAATGGAAAGCCTACATTCGTGTCAAAACACTTATTATTTTTATCAACTATTTTCTATTTTTCATCATTTTTTTTCATTTTTTATAAACCATTTAAATTCCTACATATATAAAATTTTAAATTTTTTACGGGAAAACAGGGTACGAGAGAACAACGGGCTAAGGTAGGTCAGATCATATCGAAGATATACTACCCCATACTAAAAATAAACATTGTCCTCAATATTTCATAGTCTAAGGCTCAAAACCCCATACTAGAACTCAAAAGGTCGAATGCATAATCCGAGCATGGAGAAAGTATCACAAAAATCTTAAGCCGTTTATCAAGTATGCTAAAAGATAGATGTTAGTCGATAATAATCTAGGATATTAGATTTCCCCACACTAATGGTAAACAAAGTCTACGAAGCTCGAGTGGACCGGGACAAAACACCGAACACGAGAGTCTTCAAAAATTTTGGGTCAATCCTACAAACAATCACAAGCACAAACAACAAGAATTGAAAGAGTATAAGCCTCCTCACATCACATTAGAAATAAGAAAGAAGAAAAATGGATAAGCATGGGGTGCCTCCCACGAAGCGCTTTGTTTTTGGTAACCGAGTCACATAGCTTGACTCGATCCCCGCATTCATTTGTCCATGGGGAACGTTTGGAGATCCGGGACAACCGTGGGTGGTATGTCCCCTCCAAAGTAGTGTTTCAAACAATGACCATTCACTTTAAAGTTAGGACCATCATCTTGAGATAGCTCAATGGTTCCATAGGGAAAAACTTGGGCCACATTGAATGGTCCAGTCCAGCGGGATTTTAGTTTTCCCGAGAACAACTTCAATCGAGAATTAAAAAGAAGGACACGATCTCCAACGTAAAACTCACGGTTTTTTATCTTAGCATCGTGAATCTTTTTTGTCTTCTCTTTATAGATCAAAGAGCTCTCGTAGGCCTAATCCTGTAGTTCATTTAATTCGTTAAGTTAAACTTTACGATGATCGCCCACGGTTTTTAGGTCAAAGTTGGTCCATTTCAAGGCCTAGTAGGCTTTATGCTTAAGCTCGATGGGCAAATGACAAGCTTTACCGTATACCAGCTTATAAGGAGTACAACCGATCGGGGTTTTGTAAGCGGTGCGGAAAGACAACAAGGCATTATCAAGTTTATCGTCCTATCTTGCTCGATGCTCGCCTACCGTCCTTTCTAATATCCTTTTTAAACCTCTATTGGAAACCTCCACCTGGCCACTTGTTTGCGGGTGATACGAGGTCGAAAGCCTATGCGTAACACCATATTTTTGAAGAACTTTAGAAAATTGGTCGTTATAAAAATGCATCCCTCGATCACTAATGATGGCCCGTTGGGTTCCAAATCTAGAAAATAATTGTTTTAAGAACTTAACCACTACTCGGACGTCGTTGGTGGGGAGCGCTTTCGCTTTAACCTATTTCAAAACATAGTAAACAGCCATGAGAATATAACAGTTCCCTCTTAAAGATGAGAACGGCCCCATGAAATCGATGCCCCAGAAGTCGAAAATCTCACAAACTTAAATAGGATTTTAGGGCATTTTGTCTCGTTGTGAGACCTTTCCCTGACGCTGACACGAGTCACAATGCGTGACAAGGTCCTGGGGATCTCGATAAATGGCGGGCCAGAAAAATCCGGAATCAAAAACTATTTTTGCGGTGTAGTTCGGGCCATGGTGTCCCTCGGTGGGTCCATGATGGCAAGCTTGGAGAATGTCCATAGCTTCATGTCCGTCTACACATCGGCGAATAATCTGATCAGCACAAATCCTAAAGAGATAGGGGTCATCCCAGAAATAGTTTCCAATATCCTTAAAGAATTTCTTTTTCTGCTGGGATGACATCCCCTTAACAAGCACATTTCCTACCATGTAGTTTGCTATATCGGCAAACCACGTGGGTTTATTGTCGGGATTAAGAGATATCAAACTATGTGATTCGTGAGGAAAATTGTTATTTATTTTCATTTCAATACGATCTCCTTGACACGGGTTTTCTAATCTACTTAAATGATCGGCCACGAGATTTTCTGCTCCCTTTTTATCATGAATTTCAATAGTAAATTCCTAGAGCAGAAGAACCCACCGGATCAACCTCGGCTTGGCATCTTGCTTATTAAAAAGGTATTTTAATGCCGAATGATCCGTATATACTATGGTCTTGGATAAGACTAAGTACGACCGAAACTTCTCGAATGCATACACCACGGCTAAAAGCTCTTTTTCGGTAACGGTGTAATTATTTGTCTTTCCTTTGTCTTAAAACTGCTCCAACGGCATAATCACTAGCGTCACACATAAGCTCAAACGTTAAATCCCAGTCCGGGGACACAAGGATAGGAGCTTCGGTTAACCTTTTTTAAGAATCTTAAAAGAAGCAAGACACTCGTCCGAAAAGACAAAAGGAGTATCCTTTTCCAAGAGGTGAGTTATAGGCCGAGCTATTTTGGAAAAGTCTTATATAAATCGTCTGTAGAAACCGTCATGACCCAAGAAGCTCCTAACCCCTTTTACTGTGGTCGGAGGTGGTAATTTTGCAATTACATCTACTTTCGCTCTATCAACTTCAAGTCCATTTTTAAAGATTTTGTGGCCGAGGACTATGCCCTCTTTGATCATGAAGTGGCACTTTTCCTAATTTAGAACTAAGTTAGTGTCTTCGGACTGTTGTAGCATAGTATCTAAATGGGAGAGGCACGATGAAAATGAATCCCCAAAAACCAAAAAGTCATCCATGAAAACTTCCATAGTTTTTTCAATCATATCGTGGAAAATCGCCATCATACACCGTTGGAATGTCCCAGGAGCATTGCAAAGGCCAAAAGGCATTCGTCGATAAGCAAATGTTCCATACGGACAGGTGAACGTGGTCTTTTCCTGGTCTTGGGGATCAATTGGTATTTGAAAATAACCAGAAAATCCGTCTAAGAAACAATAAAATTCATTTCCTGCTAGTCGCTCTAACATTTGATCCATAAAAGGGAGAGGAAAGTGGTCTTTACGGGTGGCGTCGTTCAACTTTTGATAGTCAATACAAACGCGCCATCCCGTGACCAATCGTGTAGGAATAAGCTCATTGTTTTCATTGGTAACAACCGTCATACCCCCCTTTTTGGGTACGACGTGAATCGGGCTCACCCAAGGACTGTCAGAGATCGGGTAAATCAATCCGGCATCGAGAAGTTTAATGACTTCAGCTTTGATTACTTCATGGATTTTAGGATTAACCCGTCTTTGGTGCTGAACAGCTGGTTTAAAATCATCTTCCATTAATATCTTATGAGTGCAAAAATTCGGATTAATGCCTCGAATATCAGATATTTTCCAAGCTATCGCCCGTTTGTGTGATTTTAAAACCTTTAGAAGCTGCTCTTTTTCCTCCCTCTTTAAGTTTTTAGCGATTATGATGGGTAACTTAGAAGTTCCCTCCAAAAACGCGTACTCGAGGTGGGAAGGCAAGTCCTTGAGCTCAAGATCCGGAGGATCATCGATAGAAGATTTAATCTTTTCGGTATCATTAATCAAACATACGGGGTGAGGAATAGGAGGGAGATCGGGTGTAGGATCGTCATTAAGTAATCTTTCTAGAAAAAGAATATCTCCCTCCGAGTCGTAGGTGCCATCATCAATACCCGGTGGTATCGAATCATCGAGAGAAAGAAATGCGTCGGTCTCTTCCAAAAGAAAATCACTATCCCCGAAGGGAGTGAGAGAAGGGGAGAGAGACTCGACCATAGGGTCCGGAGAAAAAGTGGGACTGCCACTCATATGATTATTAAGAACCTCATGGAAATGATCCTTGCATGTAGTATCAACAATGTTAATCTTATGGATTGACTTATGCATTTGAGGATGTTTTGAGGCACTTTCAACGTTAAAGACCAATTCCTCATCACCGACTTACAAGGTTAACTTTTCGTCGTGTACGTCAACTAAAGCATGGGCCGTCCTTAGAAAAGGTCTCCCCAATAAAAGAGGAACCCGAGGATCAACCTCATAGTCAACCACCACAAAGTCGGCTGGGAATGTAAACTTGCCTACTTGAATGAAAACATCCTCGGCTATACCCTCTGGAATAGCCACAGTCCGGGTAGCTAATTCGAGGGTCATTCGAGTAGTAGAAAGTTCCAGAAGGGATAGTGTTTTCCATACGGAAAGTGGCATCAAGTTAATGCTAGCTCCTAGATCGGCTAGGGCCATGCATGACTCGAGCCCGTAGAATTCACATGGAATGAGAAACCTCCTAGTGTCTCCGAGTTTTTCGGGTAACTTTTTGAGGATCACAGCTGAGCAGTTCTCATTCACGGGTGTATTTGCTATCTCAAGAAGTTTCTCCTTATTCGTAAGGAGATCCTTAACCATTTTTGCAAATTTAGGCATGTGAGCAAGAGCCTCGGAAAAGCTGATATTGAAGTGGATTTTCTTAAACATTTGTAAGAAACTATGAATTTGAATATCATCTTTTCCTTGCAACTTTTCCTTATTCAACCTTGATGGATATGGAATCGGAGGTTGATGCGGATTAGGCTCGGGAATCTTAGGAGATGAAATAGGAGCAGGAGGAAGCTTACCCCACCCCCCCCCAAAGAGTAGATCAGGAGATTGCAGGACAAACCGGTGGTGGGACATTAGTGGTACTTTCGGTGGTACATGGTTACGTTGGTCTACGGTTCTCGGTCCACATCCTTAACGATAGAAGGAGGAAGAGGAATCGAGGGTTCAGCTAAAGTAACACCACTCCGAGTGGTGATAGCTTTAAGATCTTCCTGTGGGTTAGGAACGGTGTTGCTTGGCAACGAACCCGAACTCGAAGAAGAAGCGGTATTCATTTTCATGAATTGACCAAACATGCTCTTAAGCTCAATGTTTGAATTTGTCAATGAGGTCATTTGGGTTTGCATGTTTTTCATTATAGCATCATTTGCCTTCATGTAAGCTTGAAAATCACTTTGTGCCACAACTTGTGGTTGATGAGTAGGGGCTTGATAAGTTGGAGCTTGATTGAAATTATTCCCTCGTCCTTGATTTTGATTAAACACTTGGTTTTGATTATTTCCTTGATTTAAGTTACTTCCTCGGTTTTGAAAATTTCCTTGATTGTTTCCTTGGTTCTGGTTGTAACCTTGATTTTGATTAAAACGATTTTGATTATTTTGAAAGGGAGGAAAACCAGGAGGACCCATTTGATTGCTATCACGGAAGTGTGGGTCTCCTTGAGGACGATAACCTTGATTATAATTATTGTTCACTGCGGCTGCTGAAACATATCCTTGAATATTGTCTTGATAGCCCGAAAAAGTGTTGCCATCGGTGGCAGGACATGGTCGGTAAGAATGAGCACCGCCACAAGTAACACAATATTCCTCAACAGTTTTTACGGAAGCTGGAGCCGGGGTTACTTGATGTTGTTTAAACATAGCGGTCATGGCACTAGTCACGGCACTGGTTACGGCACTGGCTATCTCTGAAGAATCAACATTACTTGCTTTTACTTGAGAAACAATCGGTTTGTTTCTTAAAGTATGAACTTTTGATTTGTTTTCAATAATTTTTAACACATCTTGTGTACTTCTTTCCAAAAGATTGCCACCGGCGGCAGAATTCAAAGAGTCTTGATCGGATGGGTTTAAACCATTGTAAAAGGTATCGAGTTGATGCAATTCGTTAAAACCGTGATGTGGGCATGCTCGAAGGAGATCCTTGAAACGGTCTCATGCCTCACTAAATGTTTCTTCAAACTTTTGATGAAAATTTGAAATTTCATTCCGGAGATTTGTTGTTTTTGAGGGAGAAAATAAATGGTTAATGAACTTGGAAAAAAGATTGTCCCAAGTGAGAATAGAACGAGAAGGTTCTTTGTCGATCATTAGCTTAATAACATCGTTCGACACATCTCTAAATCGTAAAGTCGAGGTAATCCTTTTGAAACTATTAATATGAGCGTGGGGATTTTCCCTCTCAAAACCGTGAAACGGGCTAGCTTGAACTAGTTGTAACAAATTCGTTTTAATCTCAAAATGATCCGCATTAATTTCCGGTAAAACGATAGCTTCTCCATACCCTTTCGTGGGTGCACGGAGTAGCTCTTCCATTGTTCGTTCCGCCATTGGTGCAACTTCAACGATAGTACGAAGCTCGGGTTCGACTACGTTTGGAGCGCGTCCTCTATTTCGACGTCTCAGAATGGTTATGGTTGAAGTATTTGGAAAATTGGAATTTCTAGTGCGCATGCACTAATCAAACAAATGAAGAGAGAAAAATATATATACAAAAAAATATTTTTGTTTTACCGAATAATCAACAAACTTAGGGTAACTCTCTTCAGTAAAATTTTTAAGCGGGGGATGTAGTGGGAGCGAATCGCCTTAAAAACGTTTGTCCCTTCGGGTCGTAGTTTCGTGGAACAACCCTCCTAATAGCTTATTTCACAAAAGAGATACGCCTTTTTCGTAAGTGACACAAGACGGGAAATTTTGTATCTTAAGTTCGGGAACTTATTAATGGAATATTCAAAAAATTCTCTAGTAAGATAATTAAATTGATGTGTATTTTAGTAATTAAGAGAACAAAATAAAAATCAAAAAATCTAGAAGAGCAAATATTTTTGTATTTTTTATTTATTTATTAAACTTCTACTTATAGTAAAAAGAAAAAGAAAAATATTTTTTACTTTTTATATTTTTAATTTTTTTTTGTATTTTTGATTTTTTTCAAAAGACGTAACTTTCGAAGACGAAAGGTTCT